>CM064536.1:654492-812033 GCA_032716605.1 Paralithodes platypus
ATTGGTAACACATTCGCAATTTTAAGATGATCGGGAAAAATACCCGTGAAAAAGGGAATATGACAGAGGTATAAAACAACTTGTGACATAGAAGGCACTCACGATTCGTAATATTTGAATAGGTAATCCATCACAGCCTGGAGAGGAATCCCGCCAGTTGGCTAACTGTATTTAGTAATTCCTTCTGTAGTACTGGAGGCATTAAGATATTGATGCTTGTGGCTTAGTGAAGTATGAATTAAAGGAAACATTTGGAATCTCTGATGTTTTCAGCTAGATTTTTCCCGACTTTGACAAAAGTATGAAATTAAACTGGTGTGCTATTACATCTGGTTCTTTCAAGTTCAATATTATTCATCAAATAATGTTATCACTTAATTTGCTGTATTTTGTCTTTCTAGAACTGAGTTAATTATATTCCAAGCCGTTACCTTCACCAGAAGCTTCTTACAACTTTGTTTAGGGTAGTTTGACTTGGCTGTTCGCTATAGAGGGTCGTAACTTGATTACGAAGCCAACGGTATCTCTCACAAGTGATAGGTTTATGGCATATTTTTTCGCTAATTGAGTTTTTTCTTTGATTATCTCTTGTATTTCCGGTGATATAAGGCTTATATAGATGATTTACAGTAATTCGTTTGAGAAATAGGAAAATGTTTGTTAACAAGCTGCTAAATATTGTCATAAGAGTACTATATATTACATTGGGGTTATTTGAACTAAAAATATTTCCCATGAAACCTCTTCTATTGCTTCTTTAAATGGGTGAATGTTATCAGTACTGTAGTTTCTATAGGTCATGTTTTGTTCTTCTTTTTTCAGCTTGCTCTAGTGATTGGATTTTGTACTAGTATGGGAAACATGCAAATACTGGAAAGTGCATCTGTTCTTCTAGAATAACCTATGCCACTCATATGTGGCTGGCGGAAAATGTTTGACCATAGTTGGTCTATAATAGTAGCGTTGTTGAAGTCACTCTTGTAGGTTTAACCCTTAATTAGCGATCTCACCACTAAGTCGTATTGTAATAAAGCTGGGAATATGTGGCGGCGATCGACATAGGTCGAGTGGCAATTTCAAACACTTAATGTTGCTGAGAAGAGAGAGAAAAGTGGTGGCAGGAGGACTAGCGAGCGTATGGACTGCTCCAGACCACCGCGGCGGAAAACCTACTGACAACGAATTCTCAGCGTCCTCCTCCCCTCTCTCACTCGCTAGCACATACTGAATTATATGGGGAGAAGTACCGAATTACATGCTTTTTGCACTAGCGTTGCACGGTTATTGCAAGAAAACGAGCCATCATAAAAGGAATCGTTATGGTGTCATTCGAAAGCTCTGTTTATGCCCTTTCAGTGGATAGGTACTTGTTTTACGTTCTGGGGTCTTATTTAGGCAATGAAAATGACACGTAATACAGCCCTATTTTGGCTTAAAAACACCCCGCTGGGCGGTACATAATAACCATAAAAACGCATAAGGCCGCTCGTTAAGCGTGTTAATAATTGAATTAAAGAACCATTTTGAATGAGATAGGGAAATGAAAATTGTCTACCCAATTATCATTTGCGCCTCTTCAATAATGTCAAGAGTTCTAATCACCTGCAATATAACACAGTTTATCCTCTGGCACTCACCTTTGAAAGAATTTGTTATATTTATCTAAAAATACTACCCAAAATCAGTATGGGGCCTGCTGTATATAATACCAACAACAGGTATTTTTTGAATCCTTATTATGACCATTTCAAGGAACACAGTTTCAATGGATATCGTACTGAAAAGTTAAATCGTTTCTTATGGTATATTTATATCCTCTTTTTATAAACATCGGGGCCACTCCACACTGTTGCGTGTATAAGTTGTTAGTAATATTTTTCATACATTTAGGAAATTGTGTACAATTGCATCAATTTCGTTGGGTTAATTTGGTTTCACATAAACCGATAAACATTAAAATTGTATGCAAGAGGACTCAGGGACCAGTTATTCAGAAAATTTCCTCAAAATGTAGTGGTACACCTATTTATATTAGAACACATTATGTTAAAGCTATTTTGAGTGGGAGCTGAGCTTGAGGAGTATTAGGAAAGAGATAATACATGAAGGGAATTTATAGTTCAGCGAAGTTACCAACTAATTATCAGGAGCTATTTCATTGTCATGGCCTATCTTTCATTTATATTTACATGATGAATGTAAGATTGTCCAGAATATTCCAAAGGGTATTATATCATTATTTTCTAAAGGAGCATTATTTACCATTAGGAATTGATGGTCAATTGAGATTATGAAAGGGGAATACATTGCATTATAAGGGCATGAATGGAAAATATGGTACTATAATTTATCAAAAACGTAATATTAGTCTCAATGTTGAATCTACCTAGTTGTGTATCTGTCTGGTCGACATTCTTGTGCGCCTGTTGTTTGTCCAGGGGCGGCACCTGGACCCCTGCGATTACTGGGCCTACCATGAGGGGCGAGTTAGGAGGGCCACCACTAAGAGAATGACAGTGATAAAGACCTGTACAGATCATTATAATAGGAAGTGTTGTTGGTGATAAGAGAATGCCAGTGATATACCACCTGTAAGATCCCATTTTTTTTATAAATAGGAAGTAGTGTGTGTGATGATAAGAGAATGACAGTGATAAAGACCTGTACAGATCACGTATAATAGGAAGTGTGTTGTGCTAGAGAGAATGACAGTGATAAAGACCGGTACAGATCCTTAATAATAGGAAGTGTGTTGTGATAAGAGAATGACAGTGATAAAGACCTGTTACAGATCATTATAATAGGCAGTGGGTTGTGATAAGAGAATAACAGTGATAAAGACCGGTACAGATCATTATAATAGGAAGTGTTTTGTGATAAGAGAATGACAGTGATAAAGAGCGGTACAGATCATTATAATAGGAAGTGTGTTGTGATAAGAGAATGACCTGCCGCCTTCCCGATCCCAAAAACCCTGGATGTGGTATCACACCCCAAGAAAGCATGCACAAAGAGAATATGCCTGCAATCCTGGACCCCAAGCTTATGCTTGATCGAATTAACACCCATGCACCTGACTTCTGCTCCTTTCTTTGGTTCAGGTCGGAAGTGGATGTCATGTTTGTTTTCTCCTGCAAGGTGGATGAGGAGAACAAGTAGGTCTGTGTCGTCTCCGACTAACACAGTTTCTCTGTCCTCAGAGATTCTCACTGCAGTTTGGACAATAAGAGTATCTGTCTCCCCTCTGGCATGGATAACTTCACAGCCTTCTTTGGCCAGGGCATCTCCCAAAAGTTCAAGAAAGTGTTGCTTTTTCTCTTTGTTTGAGAGGAATTCCTTCTTTTTTGACTGGAGTTTCGTGGACAGATGGAATGTCACCTTCCTACCCTCACATTCCACTCGACGCTGATGTGTGCTGTCTTTTGTTGAAGGTCCCGCCTCATAACCATCAAACACAACCACTGCCTGACCAATGACCATAGTGTTTTGTAACATATCTGGTATAGTCCTGCAATATCTTGTCGTATGTTTCACCAAGTTGCCATGGAATGCGATGGAGAAGAGCACCTCCATCAAGGACGTATGTGATATTTTGACATGGTGCTGGGTTGTGTGGTACCTCGGACCAGATGGCGTCAGCTAGTTGTGCCTTCACAGCTTTCAGGAGCTTTCCCTTTCCTTCGAACATGGCAGGTGGGTAGTTGCAGAGCTCATAGGTTAGGGCATTCGGAAGATCATTTGCCTGAGATCCTGCAATGATGAGTCGTTGAAACAGAAGAAGAGGATCCTCTGTACTTCCTCATCACCTATCTTGACTGCAGACTTAGAGTCAAAAGTCACAGCTTGGGCTTTCCTTTTGAAACTGTACTTGACCACATGTTGTCCAACCATTTCATTAAGAATGTCATATCCGATCCTTTTTGCATCATCCACATTAACCTCGGAACCAGCCGAGATTCCGCTGACTATGTTGCGGAGGGATGAGTCTGCTTCGAATGGAGACCTCCAGTCAATGGAGGACAGCAATGTGCTACAGTCACTACTGTCCCTTGTTTGCCGAGCTTGTGATATGTCTTTATGCTGTTCACTCGTCTGGTATGTGATGGATGTCAGCTGTTGCATTGCCATGTTTACTTCTTCACAAACGGGCCTTGAAAGACATCAGACCAGTCTTTGGGTTTCCGTCATTCCCCTCCCTCTGGTGAGACCTCCATTGTCTTCAGACTTCTCATAAGTGCCTGTTCGATCACCAGGTCTGGAGACAACCTTGCCCAGAAGCGGTCACTCCTCCTGACTATATGTAGTCCCTGGGTGAACTGTTGGTAGACATTGGGGTGTGTATCTTCCAGTTTTGTCATTTTCTGCAGATAGAGGTGCAATGACTTTGTGTACAAGTTATGGCCGGAGGCAGCTAAGTACGGAAGCATGGCTTGCATCATATCCAGATGGAGAGACCAATCTCCGATTCGTTCTGATCGCATGAATGACCTCATGATGTCTATCATCTCCATGTATTGCAGCCACAGACGTGCAGTACGGTAGCTCGATTCCAACATGTCCTTGTGTGTCTCAAGTTTCTGTTGTAGATCCTGCAGGTACAAAGATGATTCTACATCACTGAGCGTGATTTCACCAGAGAGGAGATCATCATAGAGGTTCCCTATTGTCTCCAATTCCAGTGGCACATTGTCATTAGATAAAGGACAACTTGATCCCCAAACAGGCTGCTCAAGAGAAGTGTGTGAAGGACGGAATCTACAAGGAGATGACCACGAATGCACGAGCAACTGCGTGTCCAGTGAGAATATGGGTTACAGTGTTCCCAGCGAAGATCACTTCCAAGATATCTTGAAGGCCTGTTCCTCTCATCAAGTGCCCAATGCTACCCAGAAAGCTCATTAGTGCGTGAAATCCCCAAGTCTTAAATAATCGGATGCAGATCACTGTCCTCTCCAGCACTATCCACAATTTGAGTTGCCTTGAACCACAACGGCTGGTCAAAAGTGAGCACTGGTGTTGCTCCATAGCGCTTGGCATGTTCTGCAACGAAGTGTAAAGTTGAGTTGACACACGTCATGTCACTCGGGTTCATATCAATCATGAGAAGGAACATGGTGGATGACTGTCCTGGGTGGTCTCCGTTGTTTACCATTTGCATGTATCCCGACCATGCTGGTCTTGGTAACCGGACTGACAGGGACGTTTTCCACAGGAGATCTACCTTGGGGCTTTCCGTGTGTTTGGGTTCCTCTGGTAGAGCTTCATACTTGATATTAGCAAGTTCATCACCAAGTGATATGAATTTCTTAATGCTGATGTGTCCTACAGCAGCGATCTCCTCTGCTGTCACAGACACACGTTTTACCACAGAGGTGACATCACATTTGGGTGTTACAACTGCCATAATACCCATTCCGTGGAATGTCCCAGAGCCGTCAAGAGTCCTAGTGTCATGATCCACGTTGTCGGCCACATATTGAACAGACTGCCCAGGGAGGAACTCTGGAATGTCCAATCCCTGGTTGACAGCTGCACTCCGTTCATATTTTTGCACCTCTGAATATGAACTACAGAATCCATGGGCATTCAGTGTGGCAATCAGAAATCTTGAGGCAAAATGCGAATGCATTTGCACACCTAGACCTAATTGCAATGGTGCAGTCATAACTCTTGGGCGGGCAGCCTGCATTAATGGTTGAATATTAATATAGGCCTAAAGACAGACCTTATGGGAAAACATACATGTAGTTATGAATATTACTACCTATACTGATGTCATACATGCACCAAAAATGAAATCCAAAAAACAAAATCCCCCCCCCCCCAAAAAAAAATCCAGAAATCCAAAAGTTCAACCCTGATAAAAATTTTGATCCACTCAAAAAAATGTGTGGGACTTTTATTATATCATGAAGGGTATCCTACTGAACAAATCCCAACAGGTTTCGTTTCTGTTGCAATTAGTGGTGGGTCCTGGTGTACATTGACTGGACTATTAGGTCAGTCTTACAGGACGGGTCAACCACTCACAAACCCTTCTCACTCTGCTGTGAGGGACCATTGCACTAAGGTATGTAAAATTCCGCTAAACAAGGACAACTTTAAAATCATTGATAGTTGCTCTTCTGTAAACTTGAGAATTTTAGAATCCCTTCACATTAAGAAAATTCAACCTAAACTCAATATTTCGACTTCTGCTTTCCCCTTAAGTGTTGCCTAATCCCCCATAAGTTTTCAAATTTAAATGTTCAGTATCTATACCTTTTATTTTATTTAGTTTTAGGTTTTAGCGTTACTCAGATTTAAATCTACGTACTTCATATCCCTCAATAAATTAATGTTTTCGTTTTTGTTCACTTTTAGGTCACTGATGATGGCATACACTATATGTCATCACGTTTGAAAATGTGTGTAATAAAGATGTTGGTTGTTACGTCCCTCGTCACTCTTTTCCTCCTGAAGTTGAGATTCCCCAGGAACGTTCCCATTTCCGATATATATATATATATACACTGAGAGTAGTCCAGCATGCTCTCACAAACCCCTCCTCCTCCTATCTTCACTACACTTAACATGCACACCACACTTCCTCCTTCGTAATTATTTAAAAAATTATGTACAAAGGCGCAGCCTCGGAGTCCGCAGGGGGGGGGGGGGGAGAGAGGACCATAAATACCCCCACACATGCCCGACCTTCCCCTGACGACCCATCTAAAACCTCTGGACCACGGCCTGTCACTCTTACTATCAACTTTTGCAATATTCGCGGCCTTTCCTCTAATTTTCACTCTATCGAACACCATCTCTCCTCCTCCAAACCTGATCTTCTTTTCCTCACCGAAACTCAAGTGTCTGAAGCAACTGCCAGCAGCCCCTTCTCTGTATCCTCCTACTTTCTCTATCCTAGTTTCAAAGCCAATGGCGGATGTTGTGCATATGTGCAAAACAAACTCACTTGCTCTCGTGTTCCCGATTTCGACTCCTCTGAATCTCAACTTTATGGCTCAAACTATCCTGTCATTCTCATACTAGATATTTTTGTGCTGTCTATCTTTTCCCTAGCTCTACCGACTTTCCCAAATTCTTCGACTATCTAAAGTGGAACACATTCTATCTATCTCTGCCGTCTCTGAAATCTCCATCTTTGGAGATTTCAACGTTCACCACCGCCAATGGCTCTCCTCTCACTCTACTGACAAAGCTGGTGAACACGCCTATGTCATTTCTATCATAAATGACCTAGAGCAACTGGTCCAGCAACCCACCTGTATCCCGGATCGCTTCGGAGATCGGCCCAACATTCTTGAGTCATTTCTGACTTCTAACCCTTCATCTTATACTGTCAATCTGTTCTCTCCTTTGGGCTCCTCCGACCATAAACTTATCTCCGTCACCTGTCCTATCTCTTCAGTACGGCCATCCGATCCTCCCAGCCGGCGGCGCTTGTGGCACTTTGGCGCTGCCGACTGGGGGGCTCTCCGGCAGTACTTCTTTGATTTCCCATGGAATGACTTCTGCTTCCGTGGCCGAGGACCCTCGGAGAGTGCTGAAAGCATTACCGAAGTAATCCTCTCGGGCATGGAAGCGTACATTCCATTTTCTTTCTCTCAGTCTAATGCAAAAAAAAACTTGGTTTACTCACACTTGTTCTACTGCTGTCCACAACAAGGAGGAAGCATTCAAATGGTACCGACACCTTACAACTCAAGAATCTCATTCTTCCTATGTTTCTCCCCGGAATCAAGCCAAATCTGTTCTTCGACTTGCCAAGCACTCTTTCATCAATAATAAAATCACTGAACTATCCAACTCTAGCTCTTCCCAAGCTTTCTGGCATCTAGCCAAAAACCTCTCCAACAACTTTTCTTCCTCGTCTTTCCCTCCCCTTTTCCACTCTGATGTGGCACAACCATCACTTCTTCCTCTGACAAAGCTGAACTCTTTGCTCAATCTATTGCCAGAAACTCTACCTTGGATGATTCCAGTGCTCTTCCTCCCTCTCCACCCCCCTCTCTCCTAATTATGCCTAATATCCTAATCTCTTCTAAAGATGTACGTTCTACCCTCTCTGGGCTTAATACTAAGAAGGCGTACGGTCCGGACGGTGTTCCTCCTGTTGTACTTAAAAACTGTGCTTCCGTCTTGACCCCCTGCCTAGGCAAACTCTTTCGTCTCTGTCTCTCCTCTAACATGTTTCCTTCTTGCTGGAAGTTTGCTCTCATTCAACCTGTCCCAAAGAAGGGTGACCGCTCTCAACTCTCCAACTATCGTCCAATTGTTCTCCTCTCTTGTATCTCTAAAGTTTTTGAAACTATTCTTGCTTCCAAATTTCTTAAGCATTTCTCTTCTCATAATCTGCTCTCAGATCGCCAGTATGGCTTCCTTAAAGGTCGCTCAACTGGTGATCTTCTTTCATATCTTACTAATGTAAGCTTAAGCGAATAGGGTTAATAATGGTATCAATTCCCCTATATATATGCTGCCACCATCACAGGTTTACCCTGGGATTAATTAGATAACTCAAATGAATGTTAGATAAGTGGTAAGGTTAGGTAAATGAAACTTGAGGATAATTTTTTTTTCTATGTGATGAGGGAGGCAAAAGGCATAACTGCCTATAGCGAGTGCCTCCCCCATAGTTGAAAGAGTGACAGGGCCAAAATCAAGGGACGTTCGAGCCAAAATGCCTGGACACACGGAGTTTGAAGCAATTTAAGTCATAGGAAGAGGGAAAGACTGATTCTGGGAGAGAGTTCCAGAGCTCAGATGTTGAGTAGAAGAAAGTTTGAGAGTAACGTTTCACTCTTGGGTTGGAGAGTTGCACAGAGTAGGGGTGGGATTGAGTTGCAAGACGGGTACCACGTGCCCTACGTAAAGGAGGTGGTATGCACTGGGATAGCTCTGAGGAACACTGATTATTATAGTAGCGATAGAATAGCGAGAGAGATGCAACATTGCGGCGGAGAGAGAGAGATTGCAGAGAGTTGGTGAGTGGACGGGAGTTAATGATACGAAAGGCCTTCCTTTCAACTTTGTCTAGGAGAGCGGTGTGAGAGGAACCTCCCCACACATGTGAACAATACTCAATACAAGGGTGCACTATGCCCCTGTACAGAGCAAGAAGCTGTGCAGGGGAAAAGAACCCCCTAAGGCGGTTGAGCACACCCAGCTTCTGGGAGGCTGCCTTAGCAAGACTGGTAATATGGTCCTTCCAAATGAGAGCAGAAGAAAAAGAGACACCAAGAATATTGAGAGAAGATGAAGAATAGTATAATAAAAGATATCTTAAGACTTATTCAGAAGTACACTAATATATTAATTGTATAAGTATTCGTATCAGTACGATTAATTCAAGAATGTTATATAATCTGATTATCACACACGGAGCTAACCTCTGACCCTTCGATGAGCGAGCCCCGCGGGATCTCTTGTTTCTGCCCTCGCTCTCTGGATACCCACCTTATATTATGTTGGGTTACGCCCCTCTTTATGACGTAAAACCACTCATTATCATTCACGTGTACTTCACGACCAATCCTAGTACCTGTCAATAATGACGTCATAAGGTGTGGCTTCCAACGTCACGTTGAGTAACTTTCCATCAGAGCGGTCACGTGTAACCAACTCTATTGTGAGATCTCGGGAATGCTGACTAGAAGCTGACGTCTACTTAAACCTCAGATTCTAGGCGCCCAGTACCACTTGCCTCCATCATATACAGTCGGTTGTAAGAAATATTATGTTTACTAATATGAGTAGTAGTATTAAGGTTATAATAGTGAGATATACTTTAAATATGTATTCTAGTGTTTAAGTAATTCATGGAGTAATAGTTGGATATATTGGAGTATCTAACACGCCCCCCTTAAAGATAAGAGACCTAATTTCTTCCACTGAAATTACCCCCAAATAAAATATAATAGAAAGTGATTATAGTATCAAGAATATATTTTTAGGTTTTGTGATTTTTTGTTTCTTTTGTTTTTGTAAAATTATTTGAAGTTTGTAAATTTACTATATAAAAGGGAATTTAAAATTAAGAAAATCTGGAAGAAAAATGTACATAAGAACATTATAAAGATATATATATATATATAAACATATGAGTGGGCCCATACTCCAAACAACAACGACATAAGAGCAAATCGAACATAACTGAAGCAATGTAGAGAAAGTTTATCATCCTTTCGATAGGATCCACCAATTACTACACCACTTCGTCAATGTCTTTGATCGAAAATGTTATCCAGTCATCAGTGGTTGTGAAATATGAATACAATAAATAGTAGGGTATAGTGCAAGTGAATATTTAAATTAAAATTTATAACTCGTGTTTCAAGAGTTATAATACTAGATTTCAACATTGATAACACTGTGATGAATTCGTAGATGTAGAGTGCAACTAATTTTCAATATAGATAAACACTACGTTGAAGCTTATACTAAGGAAAAGAAAGAGATAGGTAATATCTTTGAATTCTGGTTTTCAACACGGAATACCAAGGAAAGAAAATTAAACCAATCAAATAATATGCAATATGCAAATAACAAATAAAATTTGCAAAATAGATATACAGTAAACACAATAAAATTGACATAGAATATATTAAAAACAAATGCTGAAAATAGAAAATCTGAAAAAGAACAATTCCAATATACAAATAAAATGTATGCAAGGTAAGTTAAACACGGAATCGTACCAACAAAAATGCCACAGGTCTGTTTACAAGCCCCTATTGCCTTACACATAATGAAAACAATTTACGGTCTAACATTTTGGATAATCTCAATCCTTGTCAACCTACCCTCAATGTTCCTGGAAATTACAAGGAAAATGATAAAGAAAATAAGCACGACAAGACCAGTGAACAGTGGCAGAGGGTAGACGTACTCAGGGCGAACGAAATACATGAATGACAACGTATCCATGGATGTGTGTTAATCAGCTCCAAAGTTTCAATCTCACGCAAAATTATCTTGGGAAATGAAAAGTTGTTCGTAATATTTACTTCAGACGGAATGCTAGCAAACAGAATACCATGTTCTGTGAACGAAAGCATGTGAGTGAAAGATGGGTAAAGAGTAAGATGTGACGAAACCAATAGACACGAGTCCCTTACATAAACTTGGCCAATACATGATTTATGAAAGGGTGCACGGTCCGGGCAAGTAATCAGTAGATCTGAAGCAGTCACAAAATAAAGAAAATTAGTATTAATTACGTGAACATGAAAACATTAGTGAAATTGAACCGGAGTGAAATTACAGTTATCCAGGATATTGGCATTGCCAATAATAGCTTGAACGCATTTGTTATATTTCATTGGCAGGAAAGGAACGGCAGACGCTGGGCAAATAGTAAACAAGCCGAGAGCCGTGTGACACCACGCATGAACAGTGGAGGAACTCAATAATGAATAGTATTCATCCGTATACTACCCTTTCGAAACTAGCAAATTCTCGGCAGGAAAATTAATAGTGAGCGAGGAATTATGAAATTTTACCGGAAAAGGTATAATTTCAACCCAAGACAAACTCATGTCAGAAGCAAAAGGGATCAAAATAAGAAATTTACCGTGACTCACGTACACCTCGAGGAAAGGGTAATAAGACTCTAATTCTGAGTGAACCACCAACGGTACCAAATCAAATTCCCTCTTTGCCAATTTCAGCAACTTGTATAAGTCAGCCAAGGAAAGTAAGTCAGATGTCACTAGTCCGTTCTCCGCGTGAACTAAAGCATGCATACAACATTCAAAATTCTTCCCCAAAATAGTAGATATAATATCCCGGTATCCATAATACCAAGACACGCCCTACAATCCTTCCTACGTTACCCATCTGAGGAACCGAAACAAAAATTATGACTAAAAATTTACATGTAAAATTAATCCAAATTCATTCCCAAACTGTCTACCCACTATTGAGCAACAAAATTACCTCCCTCTTTAACAAAAGCAACATTACTCGACCTTAAATTATATTTATGAGCACCCGTTGTCTTTGTAGGCCATTTACGTCCCCTAACATTCCTCGGACTCATCGGTTTGTGGTCAACAGAAATATCTTCATAACCAGGTAAATTGCGTATAACACGTTTCAAATGATTCATATGAGCCCTTTTCTCAACGCCCTTTTCTAAGTGTTTTATAACAGTACTATTCCTGTCGACTGAAATTACGCGGTAAGGACCCTCGAAAACAGGTTGTAATTTATCTTTGGCGTAAAATTCCCTCAAATAAACAAGATCCCCTACATCAATATTAACGTTCCTCTTACGTTTATTCGCTACGTCCACCATGTCTTCCTTTGATTTCGAAAGAGAACTGCGTAAAGTCTTATAAATAGACCGAAAATTATTCAAGTGATACAACACGTAATCATCGCAGTTATAAACAGGAGAATTAGACTGAACTAGCGAATTATGCGGAAGTCTCATGTCTCTACCAAAAACAATAAAATAAGGCGAATCCGCAATTGAAGAATTTATCGAACAATTTAGTGTTGATTCTGCAAAGTGCAAAACTGAATCCCATGTACTCGTATCACGATCTAATAATAAGCCCCGAAGAGCACGGATAAGAGATTGATTAGCGCGTTCCGCCAAGCCATTAGACTGGGGTGAATGAGGACAAACAGTAACATGATCTATATTATATTCATCGCATAGTTTCGTCATACTAGAATTACAAAATTCTGTACCATTATCAGTTATAATTGTATTAGGACAACCAAATTAACACACGATGTCTGCTAAAAATGTATTAGCGACCGATTTCGCCTCTTTTTCCTGCGACACTGATAACACGACATATCGTGAAAAGTGACAAATAGTGAGCATAATGTATTGGTTGCCGGCGTCAGTCAGTGGAAGTTTCAATAAATCTATAGCAACCACATCGAAAGGATACGCCGGAATCGGATATTCCCCGATTTTCACTTCCGGGCTCAACTTAGGTTTAATAGTGGTACATGTAGAACAACAGTCAATATATCTATCTATATCCTTTTTCATCGTCCGCCAATAATAATTTCTCTGGGCTTGTGTCAAACACCGAATCTTCCCCGGATGCCCAATTGTATCATGTCCATGTAAAATAGGCAATAAAGTACTAATTTGCGAATCTGGAATGACTAGTTGCATTATTACCCTGTCATTTAAATCCATCTTCCTGTACAAACACCCTTCATGCATTACAAAATTAGAATAATCAAAACCTGCAAAGTCGGGGTGACAAGGCACATTGCCTCTAAAATCACCCGATTCCAAAGCAAGAATGACTTGACCCCAATAACTATCTTTAAGCTGGTCTAACGCAATACTTTTACTGCACAACAGTGCGTTAACCGACACTAGATTCCTTGATAACGCATCGGCAACTGTGTTGAGCTTCCCTTCAACATACAATAATATAGGATTGTATGATGCTAATGTTAACTTCCACCTGGCACGTCTACCCGTGAGAAGTTTATCATCAAACAATTTAATTAGAGGCTAATGGTCTGTCCAAACAGTTACATCATAACCATATATTACCTCACGAAATATATTTAACGCCCAAATTAGCGCTGCTCCTTCTAAATCGGTAACACAATAATTCTGTTCCGCAGGTTTTAAAGAACGGCTAGCGAATCCTAACGGCCGTAAGAGATTCAGCATCATCTGCATAAGAACAGCTCCAAACCCAGTATATGATGCATCAGAATTAATATAGAAAGGTTTCTTAAAATCAGGGAAAGCAAGGGTCGGTCGAGATGTTAAACTCGCCTTTAATTCAGCAAAAGAACCCTCTTGTTCAACTCCCCACAAAAATTCAACGTCCTTCTTGAGTAAAATATATAGAGGCTTCGCGATACTAGCGTAGTTCTTTATAAATGCCCTATAGTAGCCCGATAGGCCCAAAAATTGCCTTAACTGTTTTACGGTAGTGGGCGTAGGAAATTTAGTGATAGAATTTGTCAATTGAGCAGTAGTATTTACCCCGTCAGGAGTTAATTCATGCCCCAAAAATGACAGTTTCTTTTTAAAGAATTCACATTTACTGATTTTAATTTTTAATCCTGCCTCATTTAATTTAGAAAGTATATTTCTCAGTGCGATAAGATGTTCCTCTACCGTTCTTGAAAAAATTATAATATCGTCTATATACACATAAACATTGTGACCGATCAATCCTGCCAATACATTATTCATTAATCTCTGAAAAATTTCTGGTGAATTTTTAAGGCCCATGGGTAGACGTTTATATTCAAAAGTACCGGAAGGAGAATTAAATGCTGTATATTGCCTTGATTCCGGTGATAACCCAATTTGATGAAACCCACTCGAAAGATCGAGGGTTGAAAAGACCTTGTTATTCGTACCCAAACTAGCAAGAATTTCCGGTATCGCCGGCATATGAAAATGATCGGTCTCCGTAATGGTATTAAGTTTTCTAAAGTCTACCACGACTCTAAACTCCCCCTTCGCCTTCTTCGGAACTAAGAAAAGAGGTGATCGCCAAAGTGACGGTGATGGTTGAATTACGTCCTGAGAAAGTAAATCTGAAACATGTTTATCAGTCAATTACCGTTGACTGTGCGATAAGCGATACATAGGCAGGTAAACGGGCTTCTGATCCTTGTCACTCAACACAATTTTATGGTCCATAATGTCAGTAAACCCCATAGCGTCCGCTTTCAAATGTACGGACTCATTAAATTCCCTCAATAACGCCTTAAGCGGACCCTGAGCCTCAGGAAAGTCGGTACCTTGTAAATCCTCGTAAATCTTACGCATTCTATCCTCCATACCAGGAGAGTTCCCTGTGCGCACTGAAGCCACGGGAAGATAATTAATTTCTTCGAATTTACAAGGCACACAGGAAGCATTACATAACTTCGTATCCGCATATAATTTCATTAAGCCATTTGTGGTATTCAAAATGAGAGTTTGGAAAACATTGGTGTCATCCACCTCATGTAAGCTTGAGCGAACGTAATACCCTTGATCGCTGAGGAATCGGGTAATAATACAATAGAATTTACTGTACTCTTAAGATTGTTCGCATAAACATTAACAACCTTCGCAGAATGCGGTTCAACAATAGTATTGCAGTGAATGAGAATATCAGAATCCCCCATAGATTGTTCTAAATAATCATGCAGTTTAATCTCGACAGCGGGAAGAGCGGGGTTGGTACCGTGGCAGTGCCTGCATCTACCTCTCCCACTATTCCTGCCAGACGTACGACGTTTCCCTTGAATAGATTTACTGCTCTCCACAACGCCCTTACGTACACTTCTTGACACAAATTGTAAATTTTCTGGGAAGCTAGATGACGCCTCAATAAAAGTACCATCAATAGATACACCATTCATCTCTAGACTTAAAATAAATTTACGGGCCTTCATTGTCTTAAAACCCAACAGAAGGTCCGAAGAGATGTTTAAACCCTGAACAACGTACACTTTCTCCGTCATTAAATCCAAGTCCTCATGCAATGCTAACGGTAAGTATGTAACCCCCAATATTGAAATATTATCCCCTGAAACACTCTGAAGATTAACATCGGGGAATTAAAGTTTAAACGAATCATCATGATTCAATTTGTTAAAGACAGAGCTAGACATTAGGTTCACAGGAGAACCTGTATCAATTAAAACACTTATATCTGTATTATTTACACATGACTTCAAAATGAACGAGTCAGGTGAATGCATAAGGGCACTTATCATTAACGTAGGACATTCCGGAGTTTGTGTACATTGATGTTTTACGTTACGTTTGCTTGGGAGTGATCGTAAGCTTCCCCCGACCTAGGGTGACTGGCTTTCCAATCGTCCAAATCTACCTTCACTTCCGGGCAAGTTCCAGTCCTGCATACACTTGCATCTACGATAGAAAGGTTGCTTACCTGCCGTATATTCATATAGCTCCTTGGCCTTGATGTTACAATGAGGAATAATGTGACCCCGTCCCCCACAATAAAAACACATAACATCCCTGTGTTGACCAGATGCGCCGGTAGCCATTATCACAGGTCTCTGTGTGCCCTGACTGCCTCCGCCTGCGGCCCGCGGTCGACCACCATTCCCCTGATAACGAGGCGATTGATGGTTCCATGTTTGAGAGCTGTAACTCTGCCTACTCTGACTTACTTGTGCAGGTTTATGGAATTTGGGAAAAGAACTGTTTGAGGAGAACTGCTGGGGATTTCTATGTGGTTGAGAGTTCTTATTTGGTGGACTCTGTTTAGGGAAATTCTGTTTAGGCCCAGGTTGAGCTGGGGAAACAGGTAGGGAATTCCTAACGGCAGCACACGAGAACTGAATTTGCTCGGTGGTTACACCGCTAGTATCACAAGACTTCCTAAGTTCCTTCGAGAATTTATTGAGAGATTGAAACTTTGGAGCTGATTTCCACATCCATGGATACGTTGTCATTCATGTATTTCGTTCGATAAATTCAAATTCATCCCACCGCTGCCACCATGTAAGCTTAAGCGAATAGGGTAAATAATGGTATCAATTCCCCTATATATATGCTGCCACCATCACAGGTTTACCCTGGGATTAATTAGATAACTCAAATGAATGATAGATAAATGGTAAGGTTAGGTAAATGAAACTTGAGGATAATTAAGAATAGTATAATAAAAGATATCTTAAGACTTATTCAGAAGTACACTAATATATTGATTGTATAAGTATTCGTATCAGTACGATTAATTCAAGTATGTTATATAGTCTGGTTATCACACACGGAGCTAACCTCTGACCCTTCGATGAGCGAGCCGGGATCTCTCTTGTTTCTGCTCTCGCTCTCTGGATACCCACCTTATATTATGTTGGGTTACGCCCCTCTTTATGACGTAAAACCACTCATTATCATTCACGTGTACTTCACGACCAATCCTAGTACCTGTCAATAATGACGTCATAAGGTGTGGCTTCCAACGTCACGTTGGGTAACTTTCCATCAGAGCGGTCACGTGTAACCAACTCTATTGTGAGATCTCGGGAATGCTGACTAGAAGCTGACGTCTACTTAAACCTCAGATTCTAGGCGCCCAGTACCACTTGCCTCCATCATAATTATACAGTCGGTGTAAGAAATATTATGTTTACTAATATGAGTAGTTGTATTAAGGTTATAATAGTGAGATATACTTTAAATATGTATTCTAGTGTTTAAGTAATTCATGGAGTAATAGTTGGATATATTGGAGTATCTAACACTAACTCTTGGTCATCCAACTTTCGGGACTTCGGTGAAACTTTTTCTGTTGCACTAGACATATCGAAGGCCTTCGATAGAGTCTGGCACAAATCTTTAATTTTCAAACTGCCCTCCTTCGGTTTCTGTCCCTCCAACTGTGCCTTTGTCTCTAATTTCCTTTCCGGCCGTTCCATAGCTGCGGTTGTGGACGGCCATCGCTCAACTCCTCATCCTATCAACTCCGGTGTTCCTCAGGGCTCTGTCCTATCTCCTATTCTCTTTTTAATTTTCATTAATGATCTTCTCAACTGTACATCTAGTCCCATCCATTCATATGCAGACGACTCTAATTTACACAACTCAATTAGTTTTCCAGATCACCCCAGCCAGCAGTCCCTCAAAAGTAAACGTAATGAAGCCATAAAATGTTTATCTTCTGATCTAGCTACTATTTCCAATTGGGGTAGAGAAAACCTTGTTACATTTAATGCTTCTAAAACTCAATTTATCCATCTTACTACCCGTCAGGAACCTCCAGAGGTCTATCCCTTATTCTTCAACAATACAAAAATCAACCCTTCATCTTCCCTCAATGTTCTCGGTGTCTCTTTTTCTTCTGCTCTCACTTGGAAGGACCATATTACCAGTCTCGCTAAGGCAGCCTCCCAGAAGCTGGGTGTGCTCAACCGCCTCAAGGGGTTCTTTACGCAGCTACTTGCTCTGTACAAGGGTACAGTGCATCCTTGTATGGAGTACTGTTCACATGTGTGGGGAGGATCCTCTCACACCGCACTCCTAGATAAGGTAGAAAGGAAAGCTTTTTGTATCATTAACTCCCGTCCACTCACCAATTCTCTGCAATCTCTCTCTCTTCGCCGCAATGTTGCATCTCTCTCACTATTCAATCGCTACTACAATAATCAGTGTTCCACGGAGCTTTCCCAGTGTATACCACCTCCTCTACGTAGGGTACATAGTACCCGCCTTGCAACACAATCCCACCCCTATTCTGTGCAACTCTCCAACCCATGAGTGAAACACTATTCTCAGACTTTCTTCTTTTCAACTGCTGAGCTCTGGAACTCTCTCCCAGAATCAGTCTTTCCCTCTTCCTGTGACTTGAAGTGCTTCAAACTCCGTGTGTCCAGGCATTTTGGCTCGAACGTCCCTTGATTTCGGCCCTGTCACTCTTTGAAAACTGGGGGAGGCACTCGCTGCAGGCAGTTGTGCCTTTTGTCTCCCTCATTCACATAGAAAAAAAAAAAAAATATATATATATATATATATATATATATATATATATATTTATGTATATATACAGTATATTATATTAACGTATATATGTTTTTTATAGTATTAGACTTTTACCGGTATAACCCAGTTACCCATGTGTATTTTGACAGTCGTTGTGCAGCTCTACCTGGCCGGTTGGTTGAGTGGCTTTTGTCAGGGTATCTTTATTTGAGGAAGCTTCTGGCAGTATTCAAAACAAAGACTCGTATTCAGAAGGTTATATATTTTCATATAATAGTTGGATTATCAGCATTATGTAAATTTCATATAAAAGAAGCGGAACAAATAGCGGAAAATATTGTGGCAGGAAGGTGTGGATTTTTTGTAGGCTGAAGTTGTAGATATGATAATGTAGTCGGTAAAAGCTGTAATTTTGATGATTCAGTATAATATCTGTTCGTGATACTTACTGGTAAACGATAACTAAATATGCATTGAAAATCACAGTGCGGTATTGATTTTCATTATATATATTATGTTTGTAGTATAAGTGACTGAATGAAAGTAATCTAAGGTTGTGTACATACACATGACCAGGACGACGTAATAGTTGTGATAAGAGAATGGCAGTGATAAAGACCTGTACAGATCATTGTAATAGGAAGTGTGTTGTGATAAGAGAATGACAGTGATAAAGACCTGTACAGATCATTATAATAGGAAGTGTGTTGCGATAAGAGAATGACAGTGATAAAGACCTGTACAGATCATTATAATAGGAAGTGTGTTATGATAAGAGAATGACAGTGATAAACACCTGTACAGATCATTATAATAGGAAGTGTGTTGTGATAAGAGAATGACAGTGATAAAGACCTGTACAGATCATTATAATAGGAAGTGTGTTGTGATAAGAGAATGGCAGTGATAAAGACCTGTACAGATCATTATAATAGGAAGTGTGTTGTGATAAGAGAATTACAGTGATAAAGACCTGTACAGATCATTATAATAGGAAGTGTGTTGTGATAAGAGAATGACAGTGAGAAAGACCTGTACAGATCATTATAATAGGAAGTGTGTTGTGATAAGAGAATGACAGTGATAAAGACCTATTCAGATCATTATAATAGGAAGTGTGTTGTGATATTCAAATTCAAATTCAAATTCAAATATATTTATTTAGCCTTCAGGTATACAATAAGTTCAGAATTTAAATACATGGAAGTCAACTGGCTAAGCCTTATGAGAGAAAACTCTCTTTAAGGCACCTTGATTTAACCCGAATTAATTTACATTTTTACATACATATAATATAATTATACTCTTTCAATTCGCACCCATAAACTTAAACCACATAAACTTACACCACATAAAGATACTCAGCACAAAAGTAACTTACACCACATAAACTTACACCACATAAACATACTCAGCACAAAAGTAACTTACACCACATAAACTTACACCACATAAACATACTCAGCACAAAAGTAACTTACACCACATAAACTTACACCACATAAAGATACTCAGCACAAAAGTAACTTACACCACATAAACTTACACCACATAAACATACTCAGCACAAAAGTAACTTACACCACATAAACTTACACCACATAAACATACTCAGCACAAAAGTAACTTACACCACATAAACTTACACCACATAAACATACTCAGCACAAAAGTAACTTACACCACATAAACTTACACCACATAAACATACTCAGCACAAAAGTAACTTACACCACATAAACTTACACCACATAAACATACTCAGCACAAAAGTAACTTACACCACATAAACTTACACCACATAAACATACTCAGCACAAAAGTAACTTACACCACATAAACTTACACCACATAAACATACTCAGCACAAAAGTAACTTACACCACATAAACTTACACCACATAAACATACTCAGCACAAAAGTAACTTACACCACATAAACTTACACCACATAAACATACTCAGCACAAAAGTAACTTACACCACATAAACTTACACCACATAAACATACTCAGCACAAAAGTAACTTACACCACATAAACTTACACCACATAAACATACTCAGCACAAAAGTAACTTACACCACATAAACTTACACCACATAAACATACTCAGCACAAAAGTAACTTACACCACATAAACTTACACCACATAAACATACTCAGCACAAAAGTAACTTACACCACATAAACTTACACCACATAAACATACTCAGCACAAAAGTAACTTACACCACATAAACTTACACCACATAAACATATTCAGCACAAAAGTAACTTACACCACATAAACTTACACCACATAAACATACTCAGCACAAAAGTAACTTACAATTTGACGGATGTTTTAATATTTACTCAATAAAAATGATTTGAGGGACATCTTAAAACTAGACAGGGAGGGTTTATCCAGAATATGCCGAGGCAGTGCATTCCAGACCTTTACACCATGATAATGAATCGATTTTGAGATTGATTTGATGCCTATAATGGAATTTCTAAATCTCTTGTGTTTCTTAAGGTATATCTTTCATTTAAACGAAAATTAAATATATTTATGGGATTGTAATTATTAATGGCTTTATAAACAAAGATAGCAGTGCAATATATGTTTATGTCTTCCCATTTTAAAAGCCTTAGAGATTTATATAATTAATTTGTGTGATCATATTTTCTTTTGAAAGTGATTGTCCTAATAATTTTCTTTTGCGCTAGTTTGACTCTCTCTATATTAGTTTTACCTGCGGTTGCCCAAACTGTGTGACAGTATGAAAAGTAAGGGTACACCAAGGAGTAGTAAAGTTGTTTAAGTACTTCCGAAGGAAAGCAGTTACGAGTTAGATATAATATACCACATTGTTTATTTATCTTGTTTGTTAATGTTTGTTTATGTGACTACCAAGTCAATTGCCTATCCACTACAACACCCAAGAAATTTTATATTTTGCTCTTCTCTTAACATTGAATTTCCTATTTTAATGGAATCTACATTTGGAGGAACATTCTTTTTTCTGTGATGAATAATATATTTTGTTTTGTCGATATTTAAGGTTAGCTTATTTGGGTCATCCAACAATAGACATTATTTAGTTCATTATTCACTGATTGCACTAGAGTATTTAAATTGCTGTGACTGGCATAAAGTGTTGTATCGTTTGCAAACATAATTGTTTTAAATAGTACATTTGTGTTAATTAAATCATTCAAATATATAATAAACAATAATGGGCCCAGTATGGACCCCTGTGGAACTCCAAAGGCTAAAGATTGTTCACTAGATTTAATATTATTATATTCTACATATTATTTACGGTCCTTAAGGTAAGATTCAAACCACCTGAATGTAGTATTTCTTATACCATAATGTTTGAGTTTCTCTAATAGAATGTGGTGGTCAACTGTGTCAAAGGCTTTTGACAGATCTAAAAATACACTAATTGTAAACAGTCTATCATCAAAGGCTGCAAGTACGCCATTACTAAATTTTATTAGCGCAGTTTCCATTGATTTTCCACACCTAAATCCATACTGGGCATCAGAAATTATACGGTTCGATAAACAAAATTCATTTAGTCTAGTATACATTAGTTTCTCTAATATTTTGCTCATAACAGGTAAAACTGATATGGGCCGGTGATTATTAAATAGCGTCTTATCCCCAGATGTATATATTGGTAACACCTTCGCAATTTTAAGATGATCGGGAAAAATACCCGTGAAAAAGGACATATTACAGAGGTATAAAACAACTTGTGACATAGAAGGCATCACGATTCGTAATATTTGCATAGGTATCCCATCACAGCCTGGAGAGGAATCCCGCAGTTGGCTAACTGTATTTAGTAATTCTTCTGTAGTAACTGGAGGCATTACGAATGTTGATGCTTGTGGATTAGTTAAGTATGAATTAAAGGAAACATTTGACTCTCTGATGTTTTCAGCTAGATTTTTCCCGACTTTGACAAAGTATGAATTAAACTGGTGTGCTATTACATCTGGTTCTTTAATTTCATATTATTCATAACAAATAAATGTATCACTTAATTTGCTGTATTTTTGTCTTCCTAGAACTGAGTTAATTATATTCCAAGCCTTTTTACCGTCACCAGCAGCTTCTTCCAACTTTTGTTTATGGTAGTTTCCTTTGGCTGTTCGTATAGAGGTCGTAACTTGATTACGAAGCCTACGGTATCTCTCTCCAAACGTGATAGGTTTTATGGCATATTTTTTCGCTAATTTATTTTTTTCTTTGATTATCTCTTGTATTTCCGGTGTTATATAAGGCTTATATAGATGATTTACCTTAATTCGTTTTGTAATAATAGGAAAATGTTTGTTAAACAAAGCTGTAAATATTGTCATAAGATTACTATATATTACATTGGGGTTATTTGAACTATAAACTATTTCCCATGAAACCTCTTTTATTGCTTCTTTAAATTGGTTAATGTTATCAGTACTGTAGTTTCTATAGGTAATGTCTTGTTCTTCTTTTTCAGCTTGCTCTAGTGATGATTTTGTACTAGTATGGAAACATGCAACTACTGGAAAGTGATCTGTTATTCTAGAATAAACTATGCCACTCATTATGTGCTGGCTGAAATTGTTTGACCATAGTTGTTCTATAATAGTAGCCGTTGTTGACGTCACTCTTGTAGGTTTAATAATTGAATTAAAGAACAATTTTGAATGAGATAGGGAAATGAAATTGTCTACACAATTATCATTTGCGCTCTTCAATAAGTCAAGGTTATAATCACCTGCAATATAACACAGTTTATCCTCTGCACTCACCTTTGAAAGAATAGTGTTATATTTATCTAAAAAACTACCAAAATCAGTATGGGGCCTTCTGTATATAATACCAACAACAGTATTTTTTGAATCCTTATTATGAATTTCAATGAACACAGTTTCAATGATATCGTACTGAAAAGTAAAATCGTTTCTTATGGTATATTTATATCCTGTTTTTTATAAACATCGCCACTCCACCACTGTTGCGTGTATAGTTGTTAGTAATATTTTCATAATTAGGAATTGTGTACAATTGCTCAATTTCGTTGGGTAATTTGGTTTCACATAAACCGATAACATTAAAATTGTATGCAAGAGGACTCAGACAGTTCTCAGAAAATTCCTCAAAATGTAGTGGTACACTATTTATATTATAACACATTATGTTAAAGCTATTTTGAGCTGGGAGCTGAGCTTGAGGAGTATTAGGAAAGATGTAATTACATGAAGGGAATTTATAGTTCAGCGAATTTACCAATTAATTATCAGGGTCTATTTCATTGTCATGCCTATCTTCATTTATATTTACATGATTGAATGTAAGATTGTCCAGAATATCAAAGGGTATTATATCATTATTTTCTAAAGTATCATTATTTACCATTAGGAATTGATGGTCATTGAGATTATGAAAGGGAAATACATCATTATAAGGCATGAATGGAAAATAGTACTATATTTATCAAAACGTAATATAGTCTCAATGTTGAATCTACCTAGTTGTGTATCTGTCTGGTCGATTTCTTGTGCGCTGTTGTTTGTCCAAGGGCGGCACCTGACCCCCTGCGATACTGGGCCTACCATGAGGGGCCGAGTTAGGAGGGCCACCCTAAGAGAATGACAGTGATAAAGACCTGTACAGATCATTATAATAGGAAGTGTGTTGTGATAAGAGAATGCCAGTGATATACACCTGTACAGATCATTATAATAGGAAGTGTGTTGTGATAAGAGAATGACAGTGATAAAGACCTGTACAGATCATTACCATAGGAAGTGTGTTGTGATAAGAGAATGACAGTGATAAAGACCTGTACAGATCATTATAATAGGAAGTGTGTTGTGATAAGAGAATTACAGTGATAAAGACCTGTACAGATCATTATAATAGGAAGTGTGTTGTGATAAGAGAATGACAGTGATAAAGACCTGTACAGATCATTATAATAGGAAGTGTGTTGTGATAAGAGAATAACAGTGATAAAGACCTGTACAGATCATTATAATAGGAAGTGTGTTTGTTAAATACTGAGGCTAGCCACGTTGCTCGCATATGTGTCTGAATTTGTGTATTGATAATTTGAAACGGACCATTATGACCTTAAGAAATGGGCAGCCAAAATCTTTACCGTTTTGACCAGGTATTATTGCATTGTTGTTAATATAAACTACATGGATTTATTTTTACTAATATATCTTTGTGTATGACAACACCGGGGTGGGGGGATACAAAGGGGTGGTGGATAGAGGGGGAGGGGGGGGAGACTTTTAGCTCCTTTTTGCCACAAAGTTGCATTTCTTTCAATCTTTTATCACTATTACAACATTCAGTGTTCTTCAGAGCTCTATCAGTGCATACCCCCTCCCTTGCCAAGAGTGAACAGTCCCACTCCTATTCTGACCAGCTCTCCAACCCAGCAACTGCCAAAGTTTCTCAGTCTTTCTTCTACTCAACAAGTGGACTCTGCAACTCTCTCCCTCAATTAATCTTTCCATCATCCTATGACTTAACTGCTTTAAACTTTGTGTATCCAGGCATTTTGATCCCAACGACCCTTGAAATTCGCTCTGTCACTCTCTTGGCTTTGAGAGAGACACTCTTTACAGGCAAAATTCCTTTTGTCTCCTTCATATACATACGGAAAAGAGCAGATTATGTTATTTTGGGCATGCGGAAAGATTCGATTATCTAAAATTCGTGATATGATATATGTCATATCATGTTGATGGGAGCCACATCAATCCTACATGGAGGGGTAGGTCTAGACAGATG
The DNA here is from genome assembly GCA_032716605.1 of Paralithodes platypus. Classification (NCBI taxonomy): domain Eukaryota; kingdom Metazoa; phylum Arthropoda; class Malacostraca; order Decapoda; family Lithodidae; genus Paralithodes; species Paralithodes platypus. The sequence continues at coordinate 679,736 of CM064536.1, forward strand.
TGGGATATGGTTCTACAATATAATATCTCAATAATAAATCGGCCAGGGATGCAATATGCCATTATGACATGAAGCAAGGAAAATTACCCCAACTTAGAACTCAAAAATACAAATTAACAGACGGATATAGGATAGTGATTTGTGAATGAAGATTTAACATATAACTGTAGTTGTGTTAATGTGTAGTAAGAACATTGCATGACCTACCAATTTATGACTCCGTGCTACAAAGGACAAACTTCCCGGATGTGCTTGCGTTAATAAGGCCAATTAAGTTCTCTTTAAAACAGCCTTCTCGTTTGGGTGGTTGGTGAAGCCTAACATTAATTAAGAGCCCGTTCATTGTACCCTCAGCAGAAGGAGTCACCTTCATGGAGGTCACAAGTCTGGCTGTCTGTATCTGTACAGTCACAGTAAATAGTTAAAGGAAAGGCATGGTAATATTATTTAAAAAGTGAACCGATACTATTTATGTGGCAGACCTTTGACTGGAACTAACAAGAAGTATTCGATATGCAAATATAAACTGCTGAAAACTTCTGGAAACATGACAAAATAAAAATGAAACAATACGTTGTCTCATTCAGTGTATCGTCAAACCAATGAAACTAAATGAACATCTTGTCTGTACGATAGTTCACAATAAAGGTAATTAGGGAAAAACAAAACTGTATTCATGTTCTTACACATATTGCTCTCTTTTGTTAAGGCACGACATATAATCCCCCATTTAATATTGTTGACAGTGACGTTAGTATACATTCTGTGGTGATAAGACCTTCCCAAAAAGAAACGAGAAGGTGATAATGTGGAAGAGAGAGAGAGAGAGAAACTCGTGTTGTGAACAAGAACACAAACCATGAGGGGATACAGGAACAAAGATGAAAGACAATGAGTATCCAAGAAAGTCAAAGGTAAAATATACGATCAAAATCTTGGAAAATATAGAAATATGTACAGATCAATGGAAGTGCAAGAGAAAGGGTATATATATACTGTATATAATTATAATGGAACGTTAAGTACAGGATATTTCATAGTGCTCTTATATAATTTGATTCCCTGGGCATTTATCTCGCTCACGGCCTTTACATCACACATCTAAGCTTCAAACATAATTCCATCCAAAGTATATTTAAATAACAAATAATACAAATGTGAGAACACACAATACGTGCCGGGCGATTTATTAGAATTAGCCAATTGCAATAGGAATTGAGAAGAAAGAACTAATAACATATATTGTGTTTGTTTCTATATATATTGTTCATATTAATGCAATTTGTGAGTAAATAATTTTAATACAATCCACATACCTTAAGAATTCTTTGGTTGTTAATGTTTGGGTTTAAATTTGTATTACCATGTACAACTCAAATATCATAATCATAACTAGACCATGACATACAAAATTCTGAATAGTAAGTACTGATAAGCTTAGGTAACCCCTATGCACATAAACTAGCATGTCAATGTAACATATGCCTACCAGATAAAAAAAAACCAGAAGTATAGACTCATATACAGTACATATACTGTATACTGTATACGGTGATGTACTGATTACTAAGATGTTCCGTTTACAAACTAGAGAGGAATCTACTGTGACCAATTCAACAATAGTGTGCTCGTTTTATATACAAGTACAGTTATTTGTTGTCAGAGCACGATATATGGTGCAGACAATAACGTAACATATTATAAATCAAAGAACAATAACTAACTTATTACCGGTATATATAATATTAAAAACAAAAAACATACCTACCTCATAATTATCTTCTTTTCTCACTCTGTCACACCAACTGTTCACATGACATACACTCACAGCCATGCACTTACCGTCTGCTACATTCATTATGCATAAAGAGAACAGTGAACACACACATTTAATACTACTATTACTAGTACACACATACGTCATATACTGTACAGTTAGTGTATTCTGTAACAAACATAGTGACCTAATATAATTCCCCTCAACCTACAACCAATAAATCAAAATGGACAACTGAGGGTTTTTATTTCGCTCTACTGTAAACTTTAGTAAAAGTAGATCATAGATAAAATATAGTGACCAGACATCAATGTGTCCCACCTGCTTTATGTGTCAGGATATGACACACTCACAATAACACCTTTATTCCAACAACACATGGATACATGAACAAGTGCATGAAATAATTAAATGTACTTATGTTGTAGGTATTTTGTTTTTCCCAGGTATAGTATTTTGTTTGTCCCAGGTATTGTATTTTTTAACACAGATAAATAACTGGTGTCCCAACGATGTATTTTAAGCTTTGGAATCTATATATGTCTTGTTCAGCATGAGTACCATGCACTTGGAATTCACTTATCTGTGTCTGTAACTGTTTTTCCTATGAAGGATATTTTGTATAAGTTAATATTCATACATATTTATAGACGTTTACATAAGGTGGTCGTATGATTACAATAACAACTCATTGTTTTACATCAGTATCCGGTCTCATTATAACTGGCCAAACTACTGTATATACATTCTAAGCTTGCGAGCTTGAGGACCCTATACAGTATATACGAACAATAATCAAATACCATAGTCAATGCTTGCCATTAATTGTTACTCATCTTCTTCGAATCTTTAATTATTTCTCACAGAAAGATCATTGTCAAAGGTAAATATGGTACAGATCAATAGCAACATACGTTACTACCTTTTCGAGAAGTGCGGTATAGGTGGAGCCACCCGACGCAAACAAACAGTACTTGCTATACTGTATATGGGTGTCTAGTGCCCCAGTACAGAGCAAGAACCTATGCGGGGGTGAAGCACTTACTGAGACTGTTGAGCACACCTAACGGCTGGGAAACTGTTTTGCACAACACAAATTTACTTCAAAAAATGCCTTCTTCAGTATAATAGATATGACTAGTTAGCCGCAACTCCGCTTCCATTAAACGGGTTGTTATTATATAATTAAACATGTCTTCTCCTTTATTTTATAATAGGTTTATCTATCTATCTATTGCCAGACGCCCTGATCCCTGATGGGGTGGCCACGAACGGATCGCCCCCATGCACCGCTGTCACCAGTCAGTTGATGCGCCCTCCTCCCTGTAAAAGGTGGATGTGGTATATGTTTTACAGTAATATTAATTGTTCTTCGAAGCTCCAGAGTTAGGTTCTCTATAACAAATGGGTTTGTAGCCAATATGCTTATAAGTATAGTTTTGTAACCATAGGCTTATGACCTATCTTCACAACAATATCTGCACCTCTATTAAACAGTAATATAATATAACAAAACACACAACAAGGTGATATAGTACATACAGTTTGACTACACTATGGTGAATAGGAGGAACTAATTTTATGAAAAAACAGAGTGAGAGGAAACAAAGACAATATATTATTATAAACCCTCCATCCTGTATATATTATTATAAACCCTCCATCCTGTATATATTATTATAAACCCTCCATCCTGTATATATTATTATAAACCCTCCATCCTGTATATATTATTATAAACCCTCCATCCTGTATATATTATTATAAACCCTCCATCCTGTATATATTATTATAAACCCTCCATCCTGTATATATTATTATAAACCCTCCATCCTGTATATATTATTATAAACCCTCCATCCTGTATATATTATTATAAACCCTCCATCCTGTATATATTATTATAAACCCTCCATCCTGTATATATTATTATAAACCCTCCATCCTGTATATATTATTATAAACCCTCCATCCTGTATATATTATTATAAACCCTCCATCCTGTATATATTATTATAAACCCTCCATCCTGTATATATTATTATAAACCCTCCATCCTGTATATATTATTATAAACCCTCCATCCTGTATATATTTCTAATGTTTCCAAATCATTAATGTATTTGTGACTTGGGTAACTCGGCCCCCACCCCACCGCTGTCCTGGCTACATACATATATTGTCTCATACCAATACTTGGGTAACTCAGCCGCCACCCCACCGTTGTCCTGGCTACATACATATATTGTCTCATACCAATACTAGGGTAACTCAGCCGCCACCCCACCGTTGTCCTGGCTACATACATATATTGTCTCATACCAATACTTGGGTAACTCAGCCGCCACCCCACCGTTGTCCTGGCTACATACATATATTGTCTCATACCAATACTTGGGTAACTCAGCCGCCACCCCACCGTTGTCCTGGCTACATACATATATTGTCTCATACCAATACTTGGGTAACTCAGCCGCCACCCCACCGTTGTCCTGGCTACATAATATATTGTCTCATACCAATACTTGGGTAACTCAGCCGCCACCCCACCGTTGTCCTGGCTACATACATATATTGTCTCATACCAATACTTGGGTAACTCAGCCGCCACCCACCGTTGTCCTGGCTACATACATATATTGTCTCATACCAATACTTGGGTAACTCAGCCGCCACCCCACCGTTGTCCTGGCTACATACATATTGTCTCATACCAATACTTGGGTAACTCAGCCGCCACCCCACCGTTGTCCTGGCTACATACATATATTGTCTCATACCAATACTTGGGTAACTCAGCCGCCACCCCACCGTTGTCCTGGCTACATACATATATTGTCTCATACCAATACTTGGGTAACTCAGCCGCCACCCCACCGTTGTCCTGGCTACATACATATATTGTCTCATACCAATACTTGGGTAACTCAGCCGCCACCCCACCGTTGTCCTGGCTACATACATATATTTTCTCATACCAATACTTGGGTAACTCAGCCGCCACCCCACCGTTGTCCTGGCTACATACATATATGCCTCATACCAATACTTGGGTAACTCAGCCGCCACCCCACCGTTGTCCTGGCTACATACATATATTGTCTCATACCAATACTTGGGTAACTCAGCCGCCACCCCACCGTTGTCCTGGCTACATACATATATTGTCTCATACCAATACTTGGGTAACTCAGCCGCCACCCCACCGTTGTCCTGGCTACATACATATATTGTCTCATACCAATACTTGGGTAACTCAGCCGCCACCCCACCGTTGTCCTGGCTACATACATATATTGTCTCATACCAATACTTGGGTAACTCAGCCGCCACCCCACCGTTGTCCTGGCTACATACATATATTTTCTCATACCAATACTTGGGTAACTCAGCCGCCACCCCACCGTTGTCCTGGCTACATACATATATTGTCTCATACCAATACTTGGGTAACTCAGCCGCCACCCCACCGTTGTCCTGGCTACATACATATATTGTCTCATACCAATACTTGGGTAACTCAGCCGCCACCCCACCGTTGTCCTGGCTACATACATATATTGTCTCATACCAATACTTGGGTAACTCAGCCCCCACCCCACCGTTGTCCTGGCTACATACATATATTGTCTCATACCAATACTTGGGTAACTCAGCCGCCACCCCACCGTTGTCCTGGCTACATACATATATTGTCTCATACCAATACTTGGGTAACTCAGCCGCCACCCCACCGTTGTCCTGGCTACATACATATATTGTCTCATACCAATACTTGGGTAACTCAGCCGCCACCCCACCGTTGTCCTGGCTACATACATATATTTTCTCATACCAATACTTTCACCTCCATTGGTTGATCAAAGGCTGTGTTGCTCGATTTTGTGGTTAATTATTATATATTTTTGGTTGTTATCGAAGTTTTACCAAATATATTGACTTGTATCATGTTGGTGTTTGGTACTTATGATGCTATAATAACGAACACATTATTACTTAGTAGTTGTATTAGCATACCTAATACTGCAGCCGATAAAATATGTGTTGTTTGAATGACGTATCTTCTCTAACAAATATTTTGTATTGCATCTCAAACATCAAAATTTGACAATGTTTAGTCGAGTACACAGTTATATAGTGTTTACAATTATTTGTATTTGCTAAGTTACTTTGACATTATTCAGATAGTTTGTTTAGTTATATACACATTTCTCTAAAAACGCTCAAATATTTATATAGTTTATACATTTATCATAAAATGCTTAAAACTTGAATTTACTAGGCATCGGATATGCTATTGCTGCATAGTAAACTTGACAAAATAAAATACTGCAGAACAGAAAATGCATACGAATAAGGCTGTAACAACTATCGTTGACGGGTATAATTATATCAAAAGATTTTTTTTTTTTTTTTTTTTTCTATGTGAGTGAGGGAGGCAAAAGGCAGAACTGCCTGTGACGAGTGCCTCCCCCAGAGTTGAAAGGGTGACAGGGCCAAAATCAAGGGACGTTCGAGCCGAAATGCCTGGACACACAGAGTTTGAAGCAATTTAAGTCTTATGAAGAGGAAAAGACTGATTCTGGGAGAGAGTTCCAGAGCTCTGATGTTGAATTGAAGAAAGATTGAGAATAACGTTTCACTCTTGTGTTGGAGAGTTGCACAGAGTAGGGGTGGGTTTGTGTTTCAAGTCGAGTGCTACGTGCTCTACGCAAAGGGGGTGGTATACACTGACAGAACTCTGAGGAACACTGATTCAATATTGTAATAGCGGTAGAATACTGAGAGAGATGCAACATTGCGGCGAAGAGAGAGAGACTGCAGATATTTGGTGAGTGGACGTGAGTTAATGAGATGGAAGGCTTTCTTTTCTACTTTGTCTAGAAGTGCTGTGTGAGAGGATCCTACCCACATGTGTGAAGAATACTCAATAAATGGATGCATTGTGCCCATGTACAGAGCAAGAAGCTGTGCAGAGGTAAAGAACCCCCGGAGGCGGTTGAGCTCACCCAGCTTCTGTGAAGCTGTTTTTAGCAAGAATTGTAATATGGTCTTTCCATGAAAGAGCAGAAGAAAAAGAGACACCAAGAATATTAAGAGCAGAATTTAGATCAACACAGAACCAACCCAAATGGATGAATAATAGACTATTAGATCTAGGAAAAAAGAGAGGAATATATAGAACAATTAAGAAAGGCGAAATTCACCTACTTGCTTACTATCAGAATCTATCATGACAAGTAAAAAAGGATATTAGGAAAGAAAAAAGAAATTATGAAATTAAGGTTGCCAATGACTCAAAAAATAATCCTAAAGCTTTTTACCAACTATATAAATCCAAGGTTAGAGATGTAATTGGTCCCCTTAAAATTCGATAGGAGAAATGACAGAAAATGATTTAGATATGTGCAGTACATTAAATAGTCAATTTCTTTCCGTTTTCAATAATGAAAATTTGGCACAGTTTCCAGAAGTCCGTAAGGTATATAGCGATAGTATAGAAAATAGGTTAAGTACGGTTACTATAAGTAGAAATTATGTGCTTAAGGAAATTAACAGACTGAAACCTCATAAATCGCCTGGTCCTGATGAGGGATAAAGGGTTAATTTGTATTTTCTTGAAGAGTAAGTCATAGTTTTGCCATGAATAACAACCTCTGTATTATTGATACAATACTATTTTCCAATGCATCTTGTTTCTTTGATTTAGTTTTACTTATGAACTGGGCAGTAACTGTATCACCCTGCAGACACGACCAACAATTACACCATCACCTTTTATGTTCCCTCACTTCCAATCAAACAGAGATTGGTTCCCCTCTGAGGCTCATCCCACTTATAAGGGGTGACCACCACTGGAGTCATTGAACCGTAAGGTATTCCAAGCTTCTCTTCTGAAATGAAATATTTACGTATGTTGACAGTTTGTTTATTGAACTCTGTCTTATGATCGATTATTTAGTTTACGTTATGAAGGATCATTGGGAATCAATGGGCTTATGTCGATGCCAGTTCTACATGTTCTTCCATAACCTAGTATTATTCTTTAATTAATGATAGCCAGAGTAAATACAAATTGACGTTGTCAAACTGAAAGTGTTTAAGGATATCATAACCCGGGTGGATGGGACTCATTAGCCTTGGTTGGCAACCCATCTATGGGAGACAACCTTATAAAAATCCGGGTGGATGGGACTCGTCAGCCTTGGTTGGCAACCCATCTAGGGGAGACAACCTTTTACAAATCCGGGTGGATGGGACTCGTAGCCTTGGTCAGCATCCTGTCTAGGGGAGTTAGCCTGATACAAATCCCTACTGCTTATCTAAGTGTAAGGAAGGTTAGTGTATGGACTAACCCCTACTCTGTGCAGCTCTCTAACCCAAGAGTGAAACGTTACTCTCAGACTTTCTTCTATTCAACAGCTGAGCTCTGGAACTTTCTCTCTCTCTCTTCCTATGACATAAATTGCTTCAAAATATGCGAGCAGTTCTGCTTTTTGCCTCCCTCACTCATATATAAAAACAAAAAATAATAATAATAATAATATACATTTTCGGTGTTGAACAATTTATATTAATACCAACCCACCAACTACCTTACAAATAAACCTAAATAATGAACTCATTGAAACTAATGAATACATGTGGTACTCCATGGAATTGAACCTATGATACTCACACCAAAATTCTGCATACTAACCATTACGTCATCAAGACAGTTAAAGGTTTGTTCACAAGCTTATGAGATGTTATCCATTCTCGAATACTGAATATTAATCTAAGCATGTGCATATACCCAACTGCACAATGATAGAATAATGATTACACGAATGGAAGGAGTTGTTGATGGGGCAGTTAACCACAAGGGAAGGCCTCGCTAGAAATTACTCCTGAACCTGAATACATTCACATTATCACAAACCCACCAATTAACGTACAAATAAACCTAATTAATGAAACTAATGAATACAAGTGGTACTCCATGGATTCGAACCTAGGATACTCACACTGAAATTCCGCGCACTAACCATTACGCTATCAAGACAGTTAAAGATTTATGCACAACCCTACGACATAATATCCATTCTCGAATAATGGAAAGTAATCTAAGCATGTACGTAAATTTAGAGATGGAACGAATATCAATGTTCCCTATTTGCGAATGCGAATGCAATTGCGATGTGTTTGTTGCAAAATTCACGAAATCGAATTCGAATTGCTAATATTTCAATAAAATAGTCAATATCTGGTACTAAATACGAAATCAGTGAGGAAATATGATGGAGTATTCTTTATAGACATGCTATTAAATTGGATATGTCTGAAATGGCAATATTGTGACGGTTCAACTGTCCAAGTCCAGCACGCGCTCGTTTACCGGGCAGTGATGCCATTTTAACTATTATTCCTGTAAATCTAGCATATCTAAACAGCAATCTAGCAGAAGATTGTTTACAATTTGTGTTTCTTTTAGCCCTCTACTGTACCAGAGGGTATTACTATAAATGTACCCTCCAGTACCAAGCAATTTGGCCAAAATGGCTTCAGAGTCGAGAGAGAATACCCCTCCACCTCAAAAGATGGAGGAATACTGCCTCTCTTAGCCTGTGAGAGCTTGGATATAAGCTGAAAAGTTTTGCCAAGGTCTCCGAACAGTGCTCACAAGTCGTGGTACCAGGCACCGATCAATATGGGCTGTTAAACCGCATATTATGGACGAACATCGTCCGCCGCTGGTACTGACGAGTTACATTTTTACTGTCGGCCAATGTATGTCGCTGGGACAGTAGGTGTTAACCAAATTTAGTATCAACCACCAATCACATTTACAAAAATGAAATATATTATATATCGTCAACAATAATTGTCCCTGTTAGGTTTCAAATCCAAACTAATGGGATATATGGAATATATCCCAGTTTAAGTGTTTGGAGAGATCAGACAAATTAATTTAGCAGGAGTGTAAAATAAATGACAACACTGTCGCTTAATCATCTCCAACTCATTACATCAGTAGGTTTTCACACTCCATCGCAGTGACCATGCTCCTGGCTTCTTCAGCACGTTGGATTAGTCTTTGGCTAGACACAATGGGGTAAATATACCTAATTAATGAAATCAATGAAACTAATGAATACATGTGGTACTCCTTGGATTCGAATCTGGGACACTCACACTGAAATTCCGCGCACTAACCATTACGCTTTCAAGACAGTTAAACTTTTATGCACCAGCCTAAGACATATTATCCATTCTCGAATACAGGATAATAATCTAAGTATGTGCATATACCCAACTGCACTATGATAGCCTAATGATTACACGAATGGATGGAGTAATTGATGGGGCACTTAACCACAAGGGAAGGCTTTACTAGGAATTACTCCTTAATCTGAATAATTTCATAGTATCACCAACCCAACAGTTAACTTACAAATAAACCTAATTAATGAAATTAATGAAAATAAATGTGATAATTCACTACTCGTTGACTTTTTTGTCATGTGTTAAATAGCTGAAACCTCTTTTTGAATAACCTTTTTGGAAAATCAAAACAATACATACATAATCACGCATACAGTACATCCTTGTACATCAGCCTACTGAGTAACTGACAACACTATTGAGTAAATGACAATAATATATCATGGAACTATTAATACTGACTGCTGTAATCCTTTGTACTTTAATATTCATATATTATACATCTACAGAGATAACACAAGAAATGAAAGTGATATGAATATGCAAGTAACATACAGATCAAAACACCAATTATATTGTAATATATACATCACCATAATAGCATGTCGACCATCTCTATGTGGTTATAATAACTCTAGAATGTATTGTAATATAGTGAAGTGGTTAGTAAACAATACGTATGGGTGATGTGGGAATTTGATGATTTAGTTAGGCTTAGAGATGACACACACAACCAGTCCTGGATTATTCGAATGGTTAACAACATTTGCATGCTGGGTTCCATTAGGGGTTTGGGTTGCATTGAATCCGACAATCGTAAATATAGCTAACATTTTAATCTTCCTTCACCAGTTTGTACACTCGACCAAGAAACAATCTTTACACTAACGCTCTCAACATTCTGGAAGTGGGTCGAAATCTTATGATAATACCTCACAGACGTATGTTTCACCCGATTCATTCCGTTCACACTAGATTATTTACAGCTCACCCGTGTAAAGATTGTTTTTTGGTCGAGTGTACATTGCACTGTGGTCTGAGAGTTCAAGTTTATACATTACGGTGTAGTCTGGGAGTTCAGGTTGAAGTTTATGAGTGGTAGTGTCATGAGGGAAGTTGTAAGTATGACTAACAAAATATCTCGCACAACAGTGTAGAATATAGGTTTGATTCCCGGAGGGAAGTAATGAAAACCTAATATTTAGTAGGGGCCCCATAATCATTGACGATCTGCCTATTAATATAATAGTCTCCATTCAACACCCGCGTCAGCCGTTTTGAATATACCGCCGCGGGGATGAACAGAGTATTCCTCATAAGTGTAACGCAACTTCTCTTATGGAGTCGTCTATAGATCGGGTACCCACTACGAAAAAACTTCGTAAAAAATAAGAGAAGATTTTTTTTTAACTTAAACAATGTTATAACACACTTTCCCCTTTCAGTGGATTTCGTGCGTTGTGGCAACCCAGCCGCTCCTCGCCAGCCGGCCATATCTCCTCCTTTACTGCTATTCCAAGATAACAACCAAGATATTCCAGCGAATGGGAAGGGGATGGATGGGAGGGCCCTACATCGTCAATGATTACGGGGCCCCTACTAAATATTAGGTTTTCATTACTTCCCTCTGGGAATCAAACCTATAATTTAATAGTGGCCCCTCCATCATTGACGATCTGCCTGAATTCCCAAGACTGGAGGGGGACATTCGTAATAATATCCTAAACCTCAGAACCATAAGGTAAAGTCAAGAATTCGTATAACAGAATAAGTCTTTATTGTTAGCATACAATATAAAATATATAAAAATATAAAAGTAATGGGAGCAGTGCGTTACTTCGAAGAAGATCTGCTCCCTAGAAAAACGTAATCTCAACTCGAGATTCTATATGATAGTGATTTGACAAGACATTCCTGGCTCCCTCATCACTAGATTATAAATAGTTTATTATCTGTCATGAAACTGACATTTTCTGACCAGTTTCATACTCCACCAGACTTCGTATAGTTGTTACTATTAAAGAAGAATGTTCTTAAATACAACTAAAAGTATACACCGGCTTTAACATAGCCTTTCATTTTACATAAAGATAACAAAAGAAAAAACCAACATGTGAGCTTTCATTTAGCTCCATATCAGCCACGCCGGAGGTCCCTTCCGGCGGAGGAGTTTGCTACCGGCGGAGAGGTTTTGAGGGTATATTGTGATACTCTCACGCCCCCCCCCCCCCTCTTTTCCGTTCCCTAAGGGATTAAACTAATATCACAATTACCAGTAGCTCCTCAGCCGTAAGGAACCTCCTGAAGTGCCTGTAAATGGCTATCGTCACGAAAAGGGAGATGCCCAACAATCTTTCTTGAGCCAATAATAAAGGAGAAGAAACACCGACGACACATACTTATATCTGATACAAATGATGGTAGGAGAGGGGTACTTTTTTCGTGACAGAAACCACTGCTGTAGGGTAATCCTGAGTAGGGTACATAAATGGGGGAGTTAACAAGTAGCCGTTGTAGACTCTATCCTATAGCACCCAAGGATCCGCCTGCCCACCCACTAACCGGGGGGGAACTTAAATACATGTTTTGGCAAAAACAGTGAACCGTACTAGGTTTAAGGCACTTAATGCTATTACCTGCTCAGGCAGCTCTTTGGTTGTCGTATCCTTTCGGGGCGGCGGAACACTGTACCCGGCCGGGGACCCGCAAGGAGAGCCCACATTAAAAAAGGGGGGAGGGGTGTCTTAATCCGTTCCCCTGGAGCTGAGTCTGCCTAAGCATAGGTATGATGTCTTACAAATAACCATTTACCGTGCCTGTGGCATGGGCAGCCTAAGCTATGGAAGAGCCGAGGACTGAAGCATCCGTTGTTAATGTAAACCACCATGGTGTAGTCCAAAACTGGAATGTAGGTTAATTTACTTAAGTCACACAGATCTAATTCCATCGGTCTTGGGTTAATTATTTAAGTCATGTATATCTAAGGCCATCGTTCCTGTGGCTCCTGTCGGGCATATTCTGACACCTAGAACAGGCTAGCTGGAAGCTCCTTGTTAGTGAGAAGGCTTTATTGATTTGGACAAGGAAAAAGACCCTAGTCGAGGGCCTTGATTATCCCGGCCAAGTGCCGTTAACCTGGTCAGTAAGATTGCAGCGTATGGAAAAAAAACTCCGGCTACGGAGTGGGCCAACAGCCTATGAACCACAGGGCATCCTGGTGACCTTCGTTACCTTATTAGCTGTCTTCTAAATCTATTCCTGACGTGACTGCTGACCACCGGGAAAACCGGCGGGAATGTATAGTTGAGCTTCGGCTGACTAGGCTTGCAACTTTGGTTGCTGCCAGTGCTATCAACGAGGGGTCCTTACGGAACCACAAGAACGTGTGATGGGAAGACAAGCTAACCACGAGGGTGGAGCATTGACAAGTGTGACTGAGGCGACTAATGTGATCTTCCTTTACTGTTATACTTGTCCTCAATGGGTCTCAGCGCCTAAGCTACTCATGCCACCAGCGGGAGAAAATAGACAAGTTTTGGTCGAGGGAACCAGATGAGAATAACACGGAAGAAATTTGGAGACATAGCAAGTGTCCAGACCACCTGACAACTGCAGTATGGAAGAGGGTGGCACGGTAATCAAGATTACCGGCGGTCTCGTACGACCTAAAGGTATTACTCGAGCCGACTTTTATGTGTATCCTCGAAGAAGTTAACAGTCTTAACCGCCATTGTACTCCGAGGTGAGAACTGAAACAGATACCGTGCCACCTGTGACCAAGACCTGTTGCGTACCAGAGTGTCGTCCAGCTCTTGCTATGCCTCATGGAGGAGTTAAAAGAAAACCTTCGTTGAATGAAGTAGTTAACTAAAAAAAAAAAAATTGTGTTAGGGACACAGGGCTCCATCACGCCTTGTGACGATATTACCTAAGATGTGCCCTTTTTTGCTCATTTTTGTTTAAACAACTAGGTGACTAGATGCCCACTGTGATTTTACCTTGGTTGAGACCTGTTTCACTCAATGAGTTGCTAGACATCATACAGTAGAGTATTCGGACAGCTTGTGGCCAACGACCGGCGGGAGTCTTAACTTAAGTTCGTGAGAATAAAAAAAAATCCCCCCAGTCCGCAGGACGACTACCCGTAGCATCCCTCACGTTGTGGGTGTGCCCTACCTTGGTTATACTGACCTTTGGCCGGCTGTGAAGCCGAAAAACCCCGACCGTAGGAGGGCCCGGGGAAGTAAACAAAACACCCTCCTGTGTTGCTGACCCGGGCTCCTTTCTTGCGGTTGGTGTGACGTGTCACGGGTGCCGGAGAATATCCGATGCCTGTGTTTGTTAACCTCTGAAGTGCGCATAGGGGGTATGAGACACCACACTCCTGTGCTGACGTATTTGAGCTGTTCCCATCACTAACATCGTTATTTTACCATAAATAGCATTAATACTTATCCATATGCACCTATTATAGGTTGATTATAAAGGTATTAACCTGTTACAACAATAAAACAAGTGGAAACAGCGTTTGGATGGTCAAAATCGGCGATACAGGCCGGGAGTTACATAATGTATGGCTGAGGCAACCTCACTTCCCACCACTTTTCTCCACGTCTGGAGAGAGACTGTCGATCGATACTCTCTCTCTCTCTCTTGCACTCGCTTGCTAACGGTGATGACAATGCCCTGCTTGCAACTCGCTAATGTTAGCACGAAAATATACCACAGCATAAGGGAATAACAGGGAAAATACGTGATAACTGAAGGAGGGGAGGAAAGTGGGGAAGGAGGGGAGGTGGAGGAGTGATATTTGGCATGGCCCAGGGGCAATATTTTTTTTTATTTTTTTTATTTTTTTTTTTGGTGTTTTAAATGGATTTATTTTTTCCCTGACTCTTAAGAGTCTTCCCGCAGTACGCCGGGGGAACTCTTAAGAGTCTTCCTGCAGGTCCCGGGTTAACCCTTATTTAGCGGGTGGTAAGGTATTTTACACTGTACCGCTCAGCGGGCATAATCCCGAAATATTCGCTCAATTTCACTCGCCCTAGCGCTGTTACTCTGGCTCCAATGCGAACGAAACGATCATTTTTGGAAAGAGCAACTCTTCGTCTCCCCATATAAGTCTATGAATGGATGTTATGAATGAGTGTGGAGGGTGGGAAGAGGTGAGGAAGAGGAGGTACTTTTTGGTCTATTTCCCGGGCGCGTTCGGATGCGTTCGCTTTGGCCTGACTTCGGCCTCTCGCGCGTCTACTATTCCTTCGGTAATCGGTCTTATTTTTCTCTTATTTCTCCTTATTTCTGTATTCTCTGTATTATCTCTCTCTCTCTCTCTCTCTCTCTCTCTCTCTCACTCCTGTCTGTCTGTCTCTCTCTCTCTCTGGCTCGCTCGCTTTCCCTCTCGCGCTCCCTTTCTCTCTTCCTCATCCGTATATGTAATTCTCATTATTATTTTCTCTAACTAATCCCTCTATTTCATTTATTTGCTTGTAATATTTCTGTATTATTATATCTTGTTCACTCTTTCTTCAGTTCAGTTTCTGTATTCTCTCTCTTTCTCTTCTCATCCGTATATGTAATTCTCATTATTATTTTCTCTAACTAATCCCTCTATTTCATTTATTTGCTTGTAATATTTCTGTATTATATCTTTTTCACTCTTTCTTCAGTTCAGTTTCTGCATTCTCTCTCTCTCTATCTCTCTCTCTCTCTCTCTCTCTCTCTCTCTCTCTCTCTCTCTCTCGCTTGCTTTGCAGGTTTTTGTTTTTGTTTTATATATAATATTATTTCACAACACATTTCCAAATCACCCTATGGGGTAGTGTTGAAGACTCATTTTTTGTTTGTGGTGTTCCCAGGAGGTGTTATCCACATGTGATTGAGGTAGGCAAAAGGCAGTTATGTGATTGAGGTAGGGAAAAGGCAGAACTGCCTATAGCGAGTGTATGAATGGGATTGAGGTAGACAAAAGGCAGAACTGCCTATAGCGAGTGTATGAATGTGATTGAGGTAGACAAAAGGCAGAACTGCCTATAGCGAGTGTATGAATGTATGTATGAATGAATGACATGGATGTATGAGGTGGACCAAGAACCAGATGGATGGATGA
Source organism: Paralithodes platypus (assembly GCA_032716605.1). NCBI lineage: Eukaryota > Metazoa > Arthropoda > Malacostraca > Decapoda > Lithodidae > Paralithodes > Paralithodes platypus. The sequence continues at coordinate 695,827 of CM064536.1, forward strand.
AATTCGAAACTTTGATAGACGTATATAGCACGGTATACGGTAGAAGTAATTCCTTACAATGTACCGTACATCGTGATATATACGCCTATCAAATGATTGCAATCAATATACGGTATATATATATATATATATATATATATATATATATATACTGTATATATATATATATATATATATATATATATACAGTATATATATATATATATATATATATATATATATATATATATACTGTATATTGGTGTATATTGATTGCAATCATTTGATAGGCGTATATATCACGGTGTATATATATATATATATATATATATATATATATATATACCGTATATTGATGGCAATCATTTGATAGGCGTATATATCACGATGTACGGTACATTGTAAGGAATTACTTCTACCGTATACCGTGATATATACGTCTATCAAAGTTTCGAATCTCATCCATCCATCTGGTTCTTGGTCCACCTCATACATCCATGTCATTCATTCATACATACATTCATACACTCGCTATAGACAGTTCTGCCTTTTGTCTACCTCAATCACATTCATACACTCGCTATAGGCAGTTCTGCCTTTTGTCTACCTCAATCCCATTCATACACTCGCTATAGGCAGTTCTGCCTTTTCCCTACCTCAATCTCATAACTGCCTTTTGCCTACCTTACCGTAAGAAATTTACTGAACGCCTGCAAATAATACGCTAAAAAATGCTTGCAATCAAAATTTCAAACATTTGGAAGGTCACATGCAATTATATATGTATAGGTAGACCCAGAGAGGAAGGGACAAGAGAGAGAGAGAGAGTGTCGTGATAATAACAATGTTACATATGTATCGTATATATGAAAAAATAATATATACGGTAGGCCTACATATGTTCCCCACAATCATATAATGCCAAGCACAAATATTCAATCTTTCGTTGTTTGTATTACCGTAAGAAATTTACTGATCACCTGCAAATAATACGCTATAAAATGCTTGCAATCTCTCTATTTTCTCTAATCTCTCTCACGCCTCCTGTCTCTCTCTCTCTCTCTGGCTCGCTCGCTTTCCCTCTTCCTCATCCGTATATGTATTTCTCATTATTATTTTCTCTAACTAATCCGTCTATTTCATTTATTTGCTTGTAATATTTCTGTATTATATTTGTTTCACTCTCTTTCTTCAGTTCAGTTTCTGTATTCTCTCTCTTTCTCTCTCTCTCTCTTCCTCATCCGTATATGTAATTCTCATTATTATTTTCTATAATCCCTTTCTTTATTTGCTTGTAAAAATGTCTGTATTATTATATCTTTTTCACTCTTTCTTCAGTTCAGTTTCTGCATTGTCTCTCTCTCTCTCTCTCTCTCTCTCTCTCTCTCTGTTTCGCTTGCTTTGCAGGAATTTTGTTTTTGTTTTATATATAATATATAATAATTTACTGATCATTACTTACTATATCGTATAAACAATAGTAGGTAGCCAACTTACCATAATACCGATACACCAAACCGATCCGCATGCGGTTTTGTTTATCACCTGTTTACTAAAGTGCCACCATTATCGATTTTCTTCGAGCCGAATGGAGCGGGAGGGTTACCAATTGAAGTTAAATCCGCTAGCATATATTGTTAGATGTAAGACATGATAAATACCACTAGAAATATGAATTGGCAAAATCCATATAATATCACTTCGAAATTGTTCTGAAATTTCAAAACAAAACCGCTAGTGTAAGTCATTGCTGCTAGATCGAAGTAAAGGTCTCTAGATCTAGCGGAAGTCGCTATACGTATTGGCAGTACTGCACACTGCCGACTGCGATACGTTGTTGACATTGTTGTTGATGTTCCAGTGGAGGGATGAACAAAATATTTTCCTTGTCCAATAATAGCTATTTCATAGTTCCACAGGACTTATTTTGATATATTTATCAAATTTACTGAACGCCTGCAAATGATATGCTATCAAATGCTTGCAATCAAACTCTCAAGCACTTTCAATGTCACATGCAATTATACAAGTATATATAGGTAGACCCAGAGAGGATTAGACAGACAGAGAGAGAGTGTTGTGATAATATAACAATGTTACATATGTATCAAATATATGACAAAATAATATATACGGTAGGCCTACATCTGTTCCCCACAATCATATAATGCCAAGCACAAATATTAAATTTTTCGTTGTTTGTATTACCGTAAGAAATTTACTGAACGCCTGCAAATAATACGCTATAAAATGCTTGCAATCAAACTCTCAAGCAATTTCAATGTCACATGCAATTATAAAAAGGTATATTGTAGACCACAATCTTCGCCAAGCTTCGTTGTTGCTTATATTATCGTGAACAATTTACCGTATACCCTGGTTATCGTGAGAAATTTACCGAACGCCTGCAAATAATACGCTATAAAATGCTTGCAATCAAACTCTCAAGCAATTTCAATGTCACATGCAATTATAAATGTATATATAGGTAGAGAGACAGACAGAGAGAGAGAGGTCAAGAACATCTGCTAGGTGTGATTTTTCCCTGGGAGGGAAGAGAAGATTAGTTAGGGGCGTGCCCTGGCCTACATCAGAGAAAGAGAGTACCAAGGAGTACAAAGGTGTAGAAACAAAGAGAGTGAGACAGAGAGAGAGAGAGAGTGTCGTGATAATATAACAATGTTACATATGTATCATATATTATGATAAAATAATATATACGGTAGGCCTACATCTGTTCCCCACAATCATATAATGCCAAGCACAAATATTCAATCTTTCGTTGTTTGTATTACCGTAAGAAATGTACTGAACGCCTGCAAATAATACGCTATAAAATGCTTGCAATCAAACTTTCAAGCAATTACAAGGTCACATGCAATTATAAAAAGGTATATTGTAGACCACAATCTTCGCCAAGCTTCGTTGTTGCTTATATTATCGTGAGAAATGTACCGTATACCCTGGTTATCGTGAGAAATTTACCGAACGCCTGCAAATAATACGCTATAAAATGCAAAGGACATTTCTTGTAGAGTGCAATTTTGAGGACGTAATGTGCTCTGAGAGAGAGCGGAGCGGTGATTAGAGCATAATGTACCTCCTGACCGCTCGTCACAGCCGCCGTGGACCTACTACAGGGAATTATATAAGGAAATTACCGTAGTTTAGGGTTTTGCACTCGTGTTGCACGATCGTTGATTGACAACCAATGATCGTAGAAGGATGGTTCGGGTGTCATTGGAAAGCTCAATTTACGCCCTTTCAGGGATACATACTTGTATTACGCTCTGGGTCTTGTTTATGCATGAAAAAGAGCACGAAACAACCCCATTTAGGGTAAAAAAAAAACCCCGCTGGGCGGCACAGGGAAATATACTCCACCACCCGCTCGTAAGGTGATAAAATGCTTGCAATCAAACTTTCAAGCAATTATAAAATATAAATTGTACTTACCAACACCCACACCAGTATGTTCTTCGTCAGGAACGTCTTCAATATGGTCAACGGTCTGTCCAACATCAACCTCAACATCAACCCCACGCAAATTATGCTTGGGATGAAAGGCTATGATCGGGTTATTTTCGTCTTCCGAGTCATCCACACTACCAAAACTCTCACCCAGACATTCGACGGTTTCATCCAACAGCTTATTAGAAAGTTCTGAAGAGTTCAGCATGATATCTAGTTCCTGGGTGGTAAGCCGGGCGTGGTTAGTAGGGTGGCGCGACGCACTAGGGATGGCGGCCACCGAATCGAACACGGGCAAATCTTGACCTTCCATTATGGCTGCTTGAGGGTCACTGAGTCACGGTCACGCAGTGGGGATATGTGGGTGGGCCCTTGTAGTATACCGCCTGACCACCAGGTTCCGCTTTCCACCTAAATTAGGGTGGGAATACACCCACGGACTTAAGTCCGACCCCGCCATTTAGTCCAATTATCTCGTACCGGACTTAAGTCCGACCCCGCTAATAAAGGGTTAAGGTAGGTTACCGCCGGAGCAAAGGCGTAAAAACCAGTCTACTGTGCCGGGACGCAGCCCGGAAATGTAGCACTGACCGCTGGCGCGGCCTGGGTGTTCATGTAAGGGCAATGGAGACCTCGGAACCCTGGACCAGAGCGTGGTGTAGGGGGAGAGATCTACAAATAGGGGGTTTTCTTGGAGTGAGGTAGTCTACTAGAAGCTGGGAGGAAAACCCAAACAACTAACCAGCGGGTATTACAGTGTGATAACCGCTAGTCCCGCAAGTCATTGGCCTTTATCGTGTCCGTAGTTTAAGACAACCTAGTGTGATGCCACCCTCAGCATCATATTTACATCTCTCTGAGTCTGTGAATCCACCATGGATGCTGTTAGGATTAGGGAAAAAATTACCCTATAATAAATATTCTCGGGCAACCCCTGCACCATATGGAGTCTGAGAAGCTGTCTGGCTCGGACTGCCTCAAACAAGGCTGTTCGGATATCCCTAAGTGAACCCACCGGGTTCGGCAGGAGGTACTGTTGAAAAGCTCTAACAGTTTCCTCCCGACACCCCGGCGGATTGGGCATTGGTTTAGCAATGGCCTGAGCTGTGTCTCTAGTGAGCAGAAAACCAATAAACTTCCGGTGGGCGTTATCCCTTACTAGGAACTCCCGTTGGAGTTCAATGGAGTCTGGAGTTAAGAAAGGAGCTGGGAAGTGTCTAGCTTCTAATTGAGGGGCAATGAGGAACTCAAATATAGCTCGTGGGACTCCGCCTGGCTGTGGCCTTAGCAAGTAAAACTCCATATGGCGTGGGGGTGGAATTGGTAGGGAAACATTGGTCGTTATGTCAATAGAAAACTGTTGGACTTCCTGATCCCAGAGCACCCATGGGCCATGTCCCACCTCTCCCAGATTTAATTCCCTTTGCTCAAGTTGTGAACGAGTAAATGTTAGCCGTGGTTCAATCAACCTCGGAAAATGATCGTTATTGTTGGCATGAGGGCTAGTGGCATCACTAGAAAGATCATTATCGTCGGTCCAAGAGCCAGCAGAGCAACAAGGAACATCTGGGGGAGGAGGGGCAAGTCGTCTTGGCTCATACAAAAAATATTGATAACTAGTCTGTCTATCTATCTATCTATCTATCTATCTATCTATATGCTCAGGCCCAATCCCCATTTTGGGGGTAGCCGACTCAAGACAGAGCAAGAACAGGGAAAACACAAAAACAACATAAAACAACAAATAATCACAGATAAAAAGCACAAACTCACACACATCCAGGTCACCCAGGAGAAGACCCAGATATCAGGGTCACCAAGGTCGCTCCAGCACTCCCCCGGCCCCTGACCACACAGAGAGGTTCCAATCTCGGCAGGCAGACATGCAGCGGAGCCAAAGCCACAAGCCCTCCCACCACACTTCCAGGCGCACCCTTCATATTAATCGTCTCCCCGGGCCAGGCGCCTGATGGACTATTATCTAGTCCAACTTGCGCCCGACCCCTTACTCCAAATGACCACGTGTTCACTCAACTATTCACAAGCATTCTCCATTCACTCCTGTCCACCACCACTTCCCCTGCCTGATCTATAGTCATTCCTCTATCATCCAAAGCCTTTCTTACACAGTCTCTCCATCTCAATGGGGGTCATCCTGCTCTTCTATCTCCCCTTGTACATGACTCACATATTCTCTTTGTAAGCCTTTCATCTCCCATTCGTTCAACATGACCATACCAGCTCAGCACCCTTCTGTCCACTCTGGCTGACAAATGTTCCTGCTGCCCCACTCTCCTACGTATCTCTTCATTCCTCAATCTGTCTCTACGAGTAACTCCACATATACTCCTCAAGCAGCTCAAACAGCTCAAGCAGTATCAAGTACTGATAACTAGTAGAGTTAGCTATTGCTATAATAGGAACCCCTATGACCTTTCCCTGGGCGTCTTTGGCCCGGAAAGTTTTATGTCTATTTACCTCAATGGTCCAATCCGGTGGTACTGGTATCAACCATCAGTGGATCTGTACCTGTCCCCTGCTGAAGATGAGGTAACCGGGAGCCACAGCTTACCCTGATCTCCCGTTTGTGACTGAGCTGGGGGGAGTGGAGCAATGGGGACAGAACCAAAAAGTATGACAGGATTCGGCGGAGGCTTCAAGGGTTCCGCCGCCGAACGACTCGTTATAGTAATTTTGGAGGTACGGGTTTTAGGTCGTGTGCCCGAAACTGTCTGAGTTTCCATCACGCTACCTGCTAGATTGCTAGTTTTTGACAAAGGAATGGCACTGTTGACACCTGTTTGGGTCCCCTTGACCTCTTTCGGTGTAACTCCGGACACAGCCTGTAAGTCCGCCGCGCGATTACTATCGCCGGCGATTTTTAAATTAGACAATGCCTCAGCTGTTGGCATATCAGGGTCCGGGATCACATTAATTGTTGTCGGTGACAGGGGACGGAGAGGTCCGTGCACCGGTAAAACGTTAGAAGTTTGTGACTGGGGATTGGGGGGAACCGAATGCAAAATTACAACCTAATCGTCCGGCAAGGCGACAGGCACAGATCCTTGTGGTTGGGTGACCGTTACTTCAGTACACTCCCCAGGGCGCTTGGATAAAGCACATTGTTGGAGGATTCTGTGCAATAACTCATCTAACTGTTGCACTGTAACACATTTGGGGTCTTTGTCGCTTAAGGGACCTAGAATTTACTTTCCTAGCCCATGTTGGTCCCTTTACCCCTACCCTTGGACTTGGTTCTATGAGTTCCTTACCTGCATCCTGTCAAGTGAGTGGGGGGAGAGCTACTTCTGGTGTTCCTACCATGTGCGTCCCTGACGCTTGAGTATCACAACGAGAGGATTTGAGAACCTTGTCCCGTGGAACTGTACTTAACCAAGATTTCACCCTAGTATGGATTGCAGGGGCAGATTCTGACCGGCATGTTGGAGCTATACTGCTCGTGTTACTTGTTTTCGGCCTAATGGACAAACCTGTGTCGTCTATCGTCGGCGTGACTCCTCTCGCCGCTGTATCATTACCTTGGGCCATGTCAGGCGCCGGAGCCATATGGAACCCAATCTTACCTCCTGGTAAAGTTGTCTGCAATAGCACTAACTTAGACCCCTGTAGTCTTACCTTAACTCTTGGTCTAACCCTCATCGCCGGTGGGGGTTGTTCGGCACCAGCTCCGCCGGAGCCGTCGGAGCGGGTGTCGAGGGAACCGGTGGCAACGCTGACTTACACATCTGGATGAGGGGGCTATCCTGGATGTCTGATGCCTTGTCGGTGTGCTGCGGACTGGACAACTTGCGCACCTTAGCCGGTAGATGTTCCACACTGGACGCCTTCTGACGGAGTCGTTGAGGTGAGTCCAGTTGCGTAGAATTAACCATCTCCGGCGATTTAGAGCGAGCTCTTTTAGTGTGGGGAGGGGAGTGACAGACAGAGGACTCAGATGAATGGAGAGAAGCAAGGTTTGAGTTGGGCAGAGATGGAACCGGAGCCTGACAGACTAAGGGATCATCAAAGGAGTATAGGTTTATAATCCTCAGTAACTCAGGTGTGTCGCAGAATAATTCAGTATTCGTCACCCTTGCAGCGTAAGATTCAAATTTTGTCTTAATCTCACTTAAAGTTAATAAGCAAGACATGTCTTGGTTGTCAAGCCATTCATCGAAAAGGTCCGAGCACACCGGACATTTACTAGCCGTCCATGAAAAGGTCGTCTTATCCAAACATCTGACACAGCGGATACACAACCTGTGCGCCGCTACTGGGACAGACAGACAAGTTGGTGTAGAGCAAATCCAAAAGTTCGGCATGGTTACTGACTCCCCTCCCCGCCGGGGACAGTACCTCCTCAGCTGAGCTGCTCCGGATATGAAGAGTCTGGAAATAAAAATTTCCAGGAAATAATGCTCATAAGGATAACCTGAGAGGTGATAATAGCATCCTACTCACTGCCCGGCGAAGAGAACACTAGTGAGCCACAGCCCACCCATCTTCTCACTGCCGGGCAGTTGTCGTGGACAACCCCCCGCCCTTTTCAATTGGGGGGTCACGCGTGACTGCTTACCTATGACGTGAGTCACTGGCCCTAAGTGGACACCTAGCGCACGTCGTCCTGCAGCTGCATGCTAGTTAGACACTACTAAATCCTATACCCAACTGTGCCGCCGGGAGTAATGGGAGGGGAAAAAAACAAGCAAGTCAATCCTTCCCAACTGGGCCGGCGGGCCGGCGGGGTAAACTGGTTCGTCACAGGGCGAGTCGAAAAAGGGTGACGGTTGCAAGCCGTCTTCCCTCCGCTGGGCCATGCACAAGCGCCGGTAGGAGGGGTAGTGGTACACTACTAGTCAAACAGAGGGCAACAAGGAAGCCCAAGAACGCCAGCGCGTCGGTAGCCAGACCGAGTACGAAGACTAGGGGCCGGCGGGCCAAGGAGCAAGGTCAAAACAGTCCATAGCACAAGACCACTAAACCTGAACCAAACGAAAAATCCCCCAAAACAGAATGACTCCGGGAACTCGAGGCCCGAGATGAAAACTCGAGCCTGAGAACACAGGGTAAAAGGTGGAAGGGCATAATAAAATATCATATAATAACAATGCACTCCTAAACCCTAAGAAGAAACAAGCCCCAACCTGGCTGACCACTCGGTAACAGTAATCCTTACCTTTGGGAAGAAAGACTAAACCCTGAAGATGAAGCGGCCACAGCACGAGGAGAAGAGGCCCACGAGAGGGGCCCGGGAGCAGGCTCAAACACCAGAATATCCCACACCACGTGTGACAATCCTTAAACTGGGGCGTCTGCTCAGACTGAAGAAACATATGGCCTCTAGGCCCAACACGCTGGACTGAAGACCTACTGCGATGAAAAACTAGCCTGGTAACTAGAAATAATCAACAGCTAAGGCGCGTAAAAACAAGAACAAACTCACACGTGGCGACTGGCTTGGAGAACACGTAAGCGCCTGAAGTACCCTAATTTCAACACTCCCTGCGGGCACCCAATGGATAGCCTGTGCTAGCTAATCCTAGACCCTGTTCAATACAACTCAGATATATACAAATGAGTAAGGACTCACAAGAAACTGAGTGAACGATGAATGATGCAGCTCAGGCGAGACACGTCCGACTTGGGTGCTCGCAGGGAGAAGAAGGAGGAGATATGGCCGCCTGGCGAGGAGCGGCTGGGTTGCCACAACGCACAAAATCCACTGAAAGGGGAAAGCGTGCTATAACATTGTTTAAGTTAAATTTGTTCTATTACGACCGGCACAACGAAATAAACAAGGGCACTTAATATTGGACTAGAAGATAGGCTATATCTGCAACAACGGTACGCTAATTCCAAACCCTCGAACTATTAAGCCGGTGAACAAAACACTTATACCCTCCAGAGTTAATATACTGGATAACGGGGTATCAATTAACTGGGTTAAGTGTACTTCTACAAAGGCTTTCCGGTGACGGCAAAGCCTACTCACAACAGGAGTACTTACGTTAATAAAAATGCTCTCAAGTAATAACAATGCTTAAATAAACTATGACAAGATTTAATAAAGGATTATATGCTTACGTTAACTTTAGTGTGAGTCTGAACTCAACACTAAACACTTCAATGTTCTATGAAAACACTGGAAGTCTAGTCCTACAGCAAACAGATATGGAATCTTCTGAAAACGTCTGATGCTCTAAGATGCTCGTCGAATATAGAACAGAAATAATGCAGGGGCAGGACACCAAAGCGTGTATCTTAAATACACCAACAAGTAGGATACATATATATAAAACAAGGGAGTGCAACAACTCTGTGACAGCACTAATAACAGCCACTCAAAAACAGTACTTCCTTAGCCAAAGTAACAGCCAAACTGGGTTGTGCACTATGCATCAACCTAGGCTAAAACAATACGTGAGTAATTCCTAAAGCATGCGCAGTTAAAGTTAATAAACGCAATGCTGTCTTTCTTACTAATAAAGTCTAGCAGCGGCATAAAAGGTACAAGGAGCCTAGGCAGAGCTCAAGCATGCTCGTAGCCTACTGTCTCCCCTGAACAGATTTCCCTTATGTTACGTTAAGTGACTAGGAGGCTCTCTTGGTAAGTCCAGATCTCAAGTATCTGGTCTTACCCTGGCGCTCCACAAAGGTCAACAAAATGAGGTAGCAAGCATACAAGCAAGAGTAGGCAAAGGCCCTTCGCTTGTATACTGCTACGCTCGCAAAGGAAAAAATATGCACAAGGGTTACAGGCTACCTAGCTCCGTCGAAGTCGTACAGGCTCTGACTTGCCATATACGTAACTCAGACAACGACCAAAGATACCCTCCACTGTCTAGCATTAAATAGTAACAAAGAACAACCCAATAATTAGAAACACCCAATACTATGACTCCATGTGTCTATGACTCTGATAATCCCTAAAGCTAGTGCAAAACATATATGTGAGAACTGGTGCTGGTAATACGACTGGCCGACTATGGAAGTCGTATGCAGAACCAGAAGGGTTTGAGTAATTGAATAAAGATAAGAAGTATTGGAAGGAAGGAGTTCAGAGAGAGGAACAGCAGTAAAGAGGGTTAGATTGGGGACAGAATGCAAGGGACGTCTAGGACCAAGCACAACATACCATGCTCTAAGGAGAGACGCGGGAAGGAAGCCCGCACCACCGAGCTAAGACAGCGGCCTCCAATCACAGACAACTACGTCAAGAAGAGCAGGCATCATATGAAACGCCAGGCCCGCCATCCAATCACGAGCGGGTTGCCGCGCCTAAGCGAGGAATGCACACGTACATACACACGCACATACTACCACCTCGCTGCTTCCCTCTCTCTCTCTCTCCTTGCAACTATCACACTACATATCTTATAACTCTATCAATGATATAAAATACTTCCAAGTGTCACAGACAAGAATAAAGACAAACACTGATCTGTCTGTGACAACATGAATACTAAGAAAGAAAGAACATCGTTCTACGATTATTATAGCCCATTTCACTGCCCTGGCGAGCGCTAGCGAGTACGAGTACATTCTGGCAAGCTGGCCAGCGTAACACCCCGCCCAAGATTTGGGACGTTTTAACCTCAGGTAAACGTAACATCTGACCAGACAGAATGCCCACCAACCCCGCATCACCCAGCTACTCCCCCAAGTTGTGAAAACAAGGCACAATTACAAACATAAAACACTTCATTATATAAACAAAAAAATCTACACAACACTTCCCCAAAATAATAGTATCACTTACCAATGTTACGCTCAACGAGCAAGCTTCAACAAGCCTAGCCTACTAAGAACAAAAAAACTCAGAATGTCTTAGATTCTTGCTGTAACATACTGCACTTATATACTATCAAAAGAAAGAGTTTTTATGTGGGGTTTTTGTATTATTTTTAATAGTGTTTTTGGCGGCTTTGCACTACAGGGGCAAGCCTAATTTTTCTCCACTCAACCCAACACACCTGTGGTGATCTACCCTGGGTCCTCCACCCTAGACAAACAGTCAGCTATCACGTTGTCACAACCGGCAATATGGCGAATGTCTAGGTTGTACTCCTGGAACATTAAGGACCATCTGGTTAGCCTCATATTCCGGTTGTGGAACTGATTCAAAAACTTCAAAGGGTGGTGGTCAGTGTAGATCACCACGACTGGGCCAAAAGTGGGAACATACACCTCAAAGTGCCTGAGCGCCAGCACAATGGCCAGAAGCTCCTTCTCTACCACTGAATAGTTCTTTTGTGCTGAGTTGAACTTCTTAGAAAAGAAACTTACTGGGTGTTCCACACCTTCTGTGTCTGTTTGCAACAAGACGGCACCAGCCCCTACACCGCTAGCATCTGTCGCTAGCTGAAAAGGTCTTGAGAAGTCTGGGGCCCTGAGTATAGGGTGAGTGCACAACAGATGCTTCACCAGTGAGAATGCTTTCTCACACTCAGGTGCCCACACAAACTTTTTCGTCTTTACAAGTAGGTCAGTCAGAGGAGCCAGCACCGAGGAGTATCCGCGGATGAATCTGCGATAATACCCAATCATACCCAAGAACCTCATGATTTGTCGCTTGGTGGTCGGCCTGGGGAACTGGTTAATAGCCTGTATCTTGATTTGGGGGGGGGGGGGGGCACACCTGGCCTATCCCTACCACAAACCCTAAGTACTGCACAGTTGCCCGAACAAAATCGCATTTGCCCAGATTGACCACCAAATGAGCCTCACTCAGCCTCCTGAACAATGCCCCGATGTGCTCGCAATGGCTTTCAAAGTCATCATCGTAGATTATTACATCATCTAGATAAACGGTACAGTTAGGGATCTCCGCCACTAACTCATTCATCAGGCATTGGAAGGTTGCAGGTGCATTCTTCAACCCATTCGGCATAACGTTGCAACGGTAAGTGTTCCCATCCACCACAAACCCGCACACCTGCTTCGCACGCTCCGACAACGGCACCTGCCAGTAGCCTTTGACAAGATCCACCTTGGTCAGGTAACGTGCACACCCAATCTTGTCAACACTGTCATCTACACGGGGAAGAGGGTAGGCATTGGTGGGGGTTAAGCCGTTCAACCGCCGGAAGTCAATGCAAAACCTAAACTTGCCGTCTGGTTTAGGCTGCAGAGTGACGGGAGATGTCCACCTAACCGCCCCTTAGGGTGGTCTCCAACGTCTACATCATGCACCGCATGAGTTGTGAGGCCTGGGTGCTCGGCAAAAACAGTGGGGTATAAACCGAACAGGTGCTGGATCGCTGCACGCTGTTGCTCAGGCAGGTGCTCAAGCGCTTCCACAGCCACCTGACTCGTGTTCCCCGCCCACTGATCCGCCGAGACATGACAATCCCAACTTTCCTCCACCTGTGCCTCACTGCCCCCCTCTCCTTCTCCACCTTGGTCGCTGCAGACCAACACAGGGACAGTAGGCTGCTCAGGTGGGCACCTCACAAACTCTTTTAACAGGTTCACATGACAGAGCTGATTTTTCTTCCGCCTATCCGGAGTAGCCACAAGGTAATCCAGGTCAGATAACTTCTTCACGACCTTGTAAGGACCGACATACTTGGCAGACAGGTGATGGCCTACTAAGGGCAATAAGACCAAAACCTCCTGTCCTACCACAAACTCCCGGAGCTTTGCTTTTATGTCATACCGATCCTTCATCAAGGCCTGATTACCCACCAAATTTCTCCCTGCCAACTCCAGGCTTTTCAGCATCCTGTCTCTACTCTCGAGGACATACTTGAGTAGAGAACATGGCGGCACAGTCCCTTCCCAGATTTCTCTCACCATGCTCAGAGGACCTCTAACCTGATGCCCGAAAACTAACTCGTTGGGGCTGAACCCAAGGCTCTCCCCAGGTACCTCTCGTGCCGCAAACAAAACGTATGGTAGCCCCAGGTCCCAATCCTTGCCATTCTCTAAACAGTAGCACCGCAACATGCTTTTCAAAGTGGAATGCCATCTTTACAACAACCCATGACTCTCTGGGTGATAAGCTGAAGAGACAACCGTATTGATCCCATGTTGCTGCATGGTCTGTTTAAAGAGAGTGGACGTGAAATTTGACCCTTGGTCCGACTGAATTTCCTGCGGATACCCGTATCTCGAGCAATACAACAGCAAGTTTCGCACAACAGTTTTAGACTTGCCATTTCTCATAGGGTATGCATCAGGGTAGCGAGTGGAGACGTCCATGAGGGTTAGCCAAAATCTTTTCACTGCACTAGTGGGAGGCAGAGGGCCTACCATGTCGATAACAACCTTGCTGAAGGGAGGACCGATAGCAGGCACTGGGTGCAACTGAGCCTTAGGTATGATCTGGTTCGGCTTTCCCACCCTCTGGCAGGTACAACACATCGCCACCCATGCCGAAACTTGGGCTTTAATGCCTGGCCACCAGAACAACCTAGACAACGAGGCCAACGTTTTACTCACACCCAAGTGACCTGCCAATGGAACATCATGCGCCTACCGCAACAGGCTATCACGGCACTTTTCAGGTACCACCAACTGGTCAACCACTCTTGCCCCATCATCCCAACTACTGTACGTCTGGGATCTAAAAAACGGCAATACAGAATTCCCCCAACATGAAAAAAAACTCCCGGCTTTGCATCCCCATCCTCATCGAGTTCTATAGCCCCGTTCCCACAACTCTCAAGCCCAGGATCTTCTATTTGCAACCGACATATATCAGAGGGTGCCAACCTGTCCAAATGCTCCTGGAGCAACTGGTGGCCACCCCCGATACTGGGCTGCTCAAGCCTTGCCTGCTTCACCTGGGAACGTTTCTGTCGCGGAGTGCTAACACGCCCTACCATGTCCCTAGGGGGGACAGGTTCTGGGGCCACTCCGGACCTCAAAATTGGTGCAAGTACCGAGTCACCAAGGAGTGTCGCTGGGTCCAAACTCTCAACCCGACCACCAGCCTTGACTTTCTCCTTCCGACCCTTCCTCCGCTGGTCTGAAACCTGGGTACTAGGCTGTGACACCTGAGCGGAAAGAGACCTGGTGACAGCACACGCCATCTGCTGCATCTGGCACCTCTCGAGCCACTCTTGCCCCACCCTACTCGTGTCGGCCGCCCTCTCGGCAACGACTAAGGGTGGAACCTCGGAAATAGGCACCGCAAAGTCGTTACCGAGAAGTAGGTCGACCCCCTCAACTGGCAATTTCTCCACGATACCCACATCCAACTCCCGTGTCACACCGTCCACCTCAAGCTCCACTCTGACCAGCGGGTAAGACCGCGTAGCATTGATGCCTTGGACCACCACAACCCGAGCCGCGTTACTAGGCTTGCCAGTGAAGTTCTTAAGAAGTGTCTGGGAAGCGCCCGTATCACGCAGCAACTCAAGCCTATGCTCCACACCAGCCCACCTCACAGTGCCGTGCCCCCTATGACCACAAAAAGCATCTCGGACGGGTGACGAGCCCTCCTGCTGCATCTGCACCGACTGTGACTTCGCAACCGACTGTTTACCCCGGGCAAACGCGGAAGACCTCAAAGACACACTGATGTTGCTCACTAGTGACACCACTGCTGTAGGCGGTGTAATCGGACATTTAGCGCGGAATATGCCCCTTCTTATGACACTTGAAACACTCCACTTCGCTCTTGGACTTCCCCTGAGATGGGTAAGGGCCCTGGCCTTTCTTTAACGGGAAGGGTTTCGACTTGGGATCAAAATTGGCACCAGTACTCTTAAATGGGTAATTAGTTGTGTCATTAATTCGGGGGGGGGGGGGGGGATTGGTACGCCCCTTGTTACCTGCCTCAGCTCTCTGTGCAGACCCGCACCCACGAATCAATGACAACCTGAGGTCAGCCAGCTCAGCCGCCTCCTGCAGAGTTTTAGGTTGCTTTTCTTTCAGGTTAAGAGTCAAGTCACTGCCAGTACATTTGAAAAATTGTTCTAACAACACTAATTGCTTTACTGCATCAAAAGTAGTTGCCTTCTCCGACCTCAACCAATTCTCAAACGCATCTGACAGCTCTCTAGCATGTTCCTGGAAAGTACTCTCCTTTCTCTTAGGAACAGCCCTAAACTTCAGCCTATAGGTTTCTGGCTGCAACTCGTACGCCCTCAGGACAGCCTCTTTCAACTCCTCATATTCAACACAAGACTCTAGGGGTAAAGCATCGTACGCCTTGAGTGCTTAACCCGTCAATCGTGATGAGACAAGGGCTGCCCACTCCTCCTCGGGCCATTGGTGCTCCCGGCACTTTTTCTCAAACCGGAGAAAGAATTCTGTAACTCCTGACTCATCAAACACTGGAACCAACTTTAGTAGATGCGACAGGGACTGGTCATGGGGTCGACCCCCCTGGACAACCCGGTTCCTCGTCACCCCTACACGAGTTTTCTCTAGGTCAACATCGGCACAATACCTTGCAGACTCATACTTGAGCTCTGCCTCTCGCTGCTGCTGCTGCTGCCTGACCTCAGCCTCTCGCTGCTGCTGCTTCTGCCTGAGCTCAGCCTCATGCTTTCGCTGCTCGAGCTCAGCCTAATGCTTTCGCTGCTCGAGCTCAGCCTCATGCTTAGCCTGTCGCTCCTGCTGCTGAAGTTTGGCGAGCTCGAGCTGAAACAACATCTCGGAAGACAAACCCTGAGGAGGGGGTACTACTACCGGGGACCCACCCCGTGAGTCACCCAGAGGCATACCCAACCGCCAGCAAACATCGGCCTGCGGGAACGTACCCGGCTCCGGAGCCCGAGGGGGCGCCATGATAGGAGTTGAGTGGAATGGGGGCTGGGACGAAGGTGCCCCAGCTCCCGCTCCACCCGAAGCCCCATGCACCCCACCCAGCACACAGGTAACCAGCTCACTTCTCGACAAACCGCTAGTACCAGAAAACCCTAAGACCGTGGCTACACATTGCAGTCCGTACCGGTCCAGTCCCGACACCCGGTCCGCCGTCACAGGCTCCTCCAAAAATCTCCGAGCATCCTCCTCATCGTTCACCACCCGAACGCCGTCTAACAACTCCACCTCCTCGCCTGTCTCTCGCACTGTGCCCTCACTATGCTCAGACCCATCCAGTGACATGATGGAGTCAACAAAAACAAATCCCAAGTCAAGACAAAAGTAGCCAAACTCTCGCGTAGCTTTATTCACAAAAAATATTCGAAGATGTTTTTAAGTGTAATACTAGGTCACCAATAAACTCCAACAAGTTCCATATATCCTCAAAACAATGTCCACTGCCAACACTGCGAGAAATAAATTCAACCTCAAATGGCAATAAGATTTCTCCAAAAAAAACTGCAATATACAGTTCACTATATACTGGACTAAGGTCGCCATTTGTTACGACCGGCACAACGAAATATACAAGGGCACTTAATATTGGACTAGAAGATAGGCTATATCTGCAACAACGGTACGCTAATTCCAAACCCTCGAACTATTAAGCCGGCGAACAAAACACTTACACCCTCCAGAGTTAATATACTGGATTATGGGGTATCAATTAACTGGGTTAAGT
The DNA here is from genome assembly GCA_032716605.1 of Paralithodes platypus. Taxonomy (NCBI): domain Eukaryota; kingdom Metazoa; phylum Arthropoda; class Malacostraca; order Decapoda; family Lithodidae; genus Paralithodes; species Paralithodes platypus. The sequence goes on from CM064536.1 coordinate 712,778, forward strand.
GTACTTCTACAAAGGCTTTCCGGTGACGGCAAAGCCTACTCACAACAGGAGTACTTACGTTAATAAAAATGCTCTCAAGTAATAACAATGCTTAAATAAACTATGACAAGATTTAATAAAGGATTATATGCTTACGTTAACTTTAGTGTGAGTCTGAACTCAACACTAAACTCTTCAATGCTATATGAAAACACTGGAAGTCTAGTCCTACAGCAAACAGATATGGAATCTTCTGAAAACGTCTGATGCTCTAAGATGCTCGTCGAATATAGAACAGAAATAATGCAGGGGCAGGACACCAAAGCGTGTATCTTAAATACACCAACAAGTAGGATACATATATATAAAACAAGGGAGTGCAACAACTCTGTGACAGCACTAATAACAGCCACTCAAAAACAGTACTTCCTTAGCCAAAGTAACAGCCAAACTGGGTTGTACACTATGCATTAACCTAGGCTAAAACAATACGTGAGTAATTCCTAAAGCATACGCAGTTAAAGTTAATAAACACAATGCTGTCTTTCTTACTAATAAAGTCTAGCAGCGGCATAAAAGGTACAAGGAGCCTAGGCAGAGCTCAAGCATGCTCGTAGCCTACTGTCTCCCCTGAACAGATTTCCCTTATGTTACGTTAAGTGACTAGGAGGCTCTCTTGGTAAGTCCAGATCTCAAGTATCTGGTCTTACCCTGGCGCTCCACGAAGGTCAACAAAATGAGGTAGCAAGCATACAAGCAAGAATAGGCAAAGGCCCTTCGCTTGTATACTGCTACGCTCGCAAAGGAAAAAATATGCACAAGGGTTACAGGCTACCTAGCTCCGTCGAAGTCGTACAGGCTCTGACTTGCCATATACATAACTCAGACAACGACCAAAGATACCCTCCACTGTCTAGCATTAAATAGTAACAAAGAACAACCCAATAATTAGAAACACCCAATACTATGACTCCATGTGACTATGACTGATAATCCCTAAAGCTAGTGCAAAACATATATGTGAGAACTGGTGCTGGTAATACGACTGGCCGACTATGGAAGTCATATGCAGAACCAGAAGGGATGAGTAATTGAATAAAGATAAGAAGTATTGGAAGGAAGGAGTTCAGAGAGAGGAACAGCAGTAAAGAGGGTTAGATTGGGGACAGAATGCAAGGGACGTCTAGGACCAAGCACAACATACCAAGCTCTAAGGAGAGACGCGGGAAGGAAGCACGCACCACTGAGCTAAGACAGCGGCCTCCAATCACAGACAACTACGTCATGAAGAGCAGGCGTCATATGACACGCCAGGCCCGCCATCCAATCACGAGCGGGTGGCCGCGCCCAAGCGAGGAATGCACACGTACATACACACGCACATACTACCACTTCGCTGCTTCCCTCTCTCTCTCTCCTTGCAACTATCACACTACATATCTGATAACTCTATCAATGATATAAAATATTTCCAAGTGTCACAGACAAGAATAATGACAAACACTGATCTGTCTGTGACAACATGAATACTAAGAAAGAAAGAACATCGTTCTACGATTATTATAGCCCATTTCACTGCCCTGGCGAGCGCTAGCGAGTACGAGTACATTCTGGCAAGCTGGCCAGCGTAACAGTTCTTCTCTTATTTTTACCGAAGTTTTTTCGTAGTGGGTAACCGATCTATAGACGACTCCATAAGAGAAGTTTCGTTACACTTATGAGGAATACTCTGTTCATCCCCGCGGCGGTATAATCAAAACGGCTGACGCGGGTGTTGAATGGAGACTATTATATTAATAGGCAGATCGTCAATGATGGAGGGGCCACTATTAAATTAAGGATTTGTTGTGAAGGAAGTACAGGAGTTCATGGTGTTTGTTTTCATTGAGCTTGTTTATCCCTCCTTCATTTACTTATGTACATATGTTATATCAAGACTGAAATTAAAATGTTGGAAATAAGAGTTAAGTGTCACCCACACCTCCCTGCTCTATCCACCTCACCTTTCATCCCCCCCCCCCCCCCCTCTCGTCACCCCCACTCCCTCCCTCCCTCTCCCTTTCACCCTCCCCCCACCGAACAATGGACCACCTCCAGACCCAGACAAAATTACGAGGGACAGTTTTTTATAAGCACCGCATTACCTCCATTATTGGGGGAAAGTTTTAGATTCTTTACGAACACAGGATTATGACGCCACTGTCCTCAATACATCATACCGTAAATTGTATGTTTACTTAATGTTGGTATTATTTTTATCTATATACATTTTAGCTCGAATATGCTGCATTTTCGGGTAAAATAGGAACACAATTTGGAAAGGCTAAGTCATATTAATTGACAAATTCGCTTGGCTCGTTCGGCGAGCAAAGACAGTATTTAATGTTTGAAAAAATATGATTGCATATGGAATTCTATCACACTAAACAACTTGAGTTTGATCAATTTTGGATGTTTTTCTCCTATTACAATTTGGTGTTTCCATACTCTGCCAATTAGTATTAACACATTACAATAATAACTGGTGTAAACGGTAAGGATTTTGGCTGCCCATTTTGGATGGTCAAATTGCCCCATTTCAAGTTAGTAATCAAAGACTACACACACAATTTTGACTGCCCATTTTGGATGGTCAAAATGCCCCGTTTCAAGTTAGTAATCAAAGAATATAGACATAATTCGTGAAATATGGCTAGCCTTACGATTTAGCAAACACACTTCCAATTATAATGATCTGTACAGGTCTTTATCACTGTTATTCTCTTATCACTACACACCTCCTATTATAATGATCTGTACAGGTCTTTAACACTGTCATTCTCTTATCACAACACACTTCCTATTAAAATAATCTGTACTGGTCTTTATCACTGTCATTCTCTTATCACAACACACTTCCTATTATAATGATCTGTACAGGTCTTTATCACTGTCATTCTCTTATCACAACACACTTCCTATTATAATGACCTGTACAGGTGTTTATCACTGTCATTCTCTTATCACAACACACTTCCTATTATAATGATCTGTACAGGTCTTTATCACTGTCATTCTCTTATCACAACACACTTCCTATTATAATGATCTGTACAGGTCTTTATCACTGTCATTCTCTTATCACAACACACTTCCTATTATAATGATATATACAGGTCTTTATCACTGTCATTCTCTTATCACAACACACTTCCTATTATAATGATCTGTACAGGTCTTTATCAGTCATTCTCTTATCACAAAACATTTCCTATTATAATGATCTGTACAGGTCTTTATCACTGTTATTCTCTTATCACAACACACTTCCTATTATAATGATCTGTACAGGTCTTTATCACTGTCATTCTCTTATCACAACACACTTCCTATTATCATGATCTGTACAGGTCTTTATCACTGTCATTCTTTTATCACAACACATTTCCTATTATAATGATCTGTACAGGTCTTTATCACTATCATTCTCTTATCACAACACACTTCCTATTATAATGATCTGTACAGGTCTTTATCACTGTCATTCTCATATCACAACACACTTCCTATTATAATGATCTGTACAGGTGTTTATCACTGTCATTCTCTTATCATAACACACTTCCTATTATAATGATCTGTACAGGTTTTTATCACTGTCATTCGCTTATCACAACACACTTCCTATTATAATGATCTGTACAAGTGTTTATCACTGTCATTCTCTTATCACAACACACTTCCTACTATAATAATCTGTACAGGTCTTTATCAATGTCATTCTCTTATCATAACACACTTCCTATTATAATATGTACAGGTCTTTATCACTGTCATTCTCTTATCACAACTCACTTCTATTATAATTATCTATACAGGTCTTTATCACTGTCATTCTATTATCACAACACACTTCCTATTGTAATGATCTGTACAGGTCTTTATCACTGTCATTCTCTTATCACAACACACTTCCTGTTATAATGATCTGTACAGGTCTTTATCACTGTCATTCTCTTATCACAATACACTTCCTATTGTAATGATCTGTACAGGTCTTTATCACTGTCATTCTCTTATCACAACACACTTCCTATTATAATGATCTGTACAGGTCTTTATCACTGTCATTCTCTTATCACAATACACTTCCTATTATAATGATCTGTACAGGTCTTTATCACTCTCATTGTCAATGCATATTTAATTATCGTTCACCAGTATTGATCACGAACAGACATTATACTGAATCATCAAAATGAAAGTTTTCACCAACTATATATTCATACCTGCAACTTCAACCTAGACAAAATCCACACCTTCCTGTGTTTTTTTTTTTTTTTTTTTTTTTTTTTTTTTTCCAACTACTCCCTCTCGGGCATTGGCTGATAGCCTTTACACTCTACCGTTGAACACGGTGAGGCCCGTGAGGTCTTGTTCCAGTCTAGGGAGTGAGACATGTGAAGCTTCACGGCTGGAACCAACTCCATCTCTGAAGCCGCCTCGCCTCTGCGCTTCAGTCTCATCCCCCACACTCGGACCCTCACTCTCAGAACGCCACCTATTGAGCAATTAACTCACTAGGCATTTCCCCCCTGTAGCATATTTTTGAATATGGGAATATTCATACAATGCTATTTAATCAGGGAACAATGAGGGTATTTTTTTTGGCATTTCGGTGTGCTGTGGTAATGCACTGATACTAGGTACAGCACAAATTCCATCCCAATAATATCTTCCTTTTGACATATTGGGATTCGAACCCGGATCCATTGGATTACCAGTCCAGTGGCAAGACCACTCCGCCACACCTCCCCTAAATATATTTCCGCTGTTTTGTTCCACTCCACATAATAATATTAATTATAGCATTTCATATATTATATGAAATGTACATGACGCTGATGCTCCAACTATTATATGACTTTTTTCCATCCTCCCCTTTCAGTTAAGGAGCGAGGAAAAGTCGTTATAATTATGTAAAACATTTTGGATTGCAGTGAAAAACTTTGTTTTTATCACCGGTACGCCAGTGGTACATGAATAAACTTGGAAACTATTTGACAGCATAAGTCCTGAGGTCTTACATTACCAAGAGTTTGTGATACCGTTAGTTTAGATTAGATTATATTTACATTTCAACAAGTTTATTGTCATAACGTACATCAATAATACAATCATATCATATAGTATATCATACAAAAGTCCTAAATACCCTATGACAAAAGGGAACTGATGCCATCCGGCATATACAGTATGTCCCCTTTAAATTTGTTACACTAATACAAATCAGTCATCAAAAAAGTCATCTAGAAAGTGCTAAACAAAAAAGTGCTAATACTGAAAAAGAAGAACCTTATTACAATTACACAAAATTCCGTATAGAATAATAATCTGTTCACACTCAACACTACTTTAAGGATTATTGATTTCACTATTCATCAAATATTCTGTAATCTTTCTTTTTAATATGTAGAGATTACAGTCTAAATTTATCTTATCCATTATATTATTCCATATTAAAACTTGTTTGTGCCTAAATGTATTTTTCAATACATTTGTTCTGGCAATGGGAACATGTAACTTATGTCTCTGCCTGGTTAAATGCTGATGTATAGTATTATTTAATGTGAACATATCTTTAAAGAAGCTTGGAGTAAGATCTTCCCTAATTTTAAACATAATTTTAGCTACTGCAAAAACATAAACATCTTTAAATGGTAATATCTTTAATTATTTAATTATTGGGGCAGTATGTTCTCTATAGTGGGCTGATTTAAATATTCTTACTGTTCTTTTCTGTAGAGTTATGATGGTTTTGATATTACATTAACTTTCATTACCCCAAACTTCTACCCCATAAGTAATATAAGGGTATACAAAATAATTATACATAGTTAATAATGTTGAAATATTCAGTAGTTTTCTAGCTTTACATATTATCCCTATGCCTTTAAATATCTTATTTTTTAAATATTTAACATGTTCAATCCAAGATAGTTTTTCATCTATAATTACCCCCAAGAACTTTGAATGTTGAACTTTCTTTAAAGAGTTACTGTTAATACAGACACTTAAATTAGTTTTCACTTGTTTTCACTTCACCGTGAACACCATATAGTGAATTGTATCGACATTCAAATATAGTTTATTGGCAGTGGTGCACTCCACAAGCATTTTCATCTCCACATTCATCATATCTATGACCTTATCAACATTATCCCCTTGTAAGAATATGTTAGTATCATCTGCAAATAATATTGGGAATATATTTGGAGATACATTCGCTATATCATTCACATATATTAAATACAAAAAGGGACCTAAAACAGAGCCTTGAGGAACACCACACTTCACATATCCTCTGTAAGAATTATCACCGTTATATTTTACATATTGTACCCTATTAGCTAAATAACTTTCTAGCCATTTCTGAGCAACCCCCCTGACCCCATACAAATTCAACTTCTTTAACAAGATGTCATGGTATACAGTATCAAAAGCTTTGCTAAAATCCAAATATACCCCTACTACATGTTTACCTGAATCGAGAGCTTCTGAGATTTTATCAATTTAATTATTAAAGCTAAATTAGTATTAGGCCTATATTCCGTCCTAAACCCAAACTGGAAATCGTAAAGTAATTTATATTTGTTAAAACATATCAATCTAGTATACGTTAATTTGTTCAAACTCAATGAGGAAAGGGATAATATTAATACAGGACGATAATTGTTAACAAGTGAAGCATCATTATGTTTATAGAAAGGTATTAATTTAGCAATTTTGAGTTCATTAGGGAAAATGCCTTCAGTCATAGACATGTTAACTAAAGTTGTTAGTGTGTCGATGAAATAGGGGAAAGTCTCTTTAATAACCTTGGAGCTTATACCATCCCACCCTGGACTTTTTTTCTTCTATCTATCTATCTATTGCCTGACGCCGTGATCCCCGAAGGGGTGGCCACGAACGAACCGCCCCCATGCACCTCTGTCCCCAGTCAGTCGACGCCCCTCCCCCCAACCAGCACCGCCTTCGTTCATGTAGTTCCTCACTCCATCCTTCCACCTCATATTCGGTCTACCTCTCCCCCTCTGTCCCTCCACCTCGCTCTCGTACACCCTCTTAGTCATTCTCTCGCTTTCCATACGTTCCATATGGCCGAACCATCTCAAGTTGTTCCTTTTCACACTTTCCAGCACATCTACCTCCACACCACACCTCCTTCTTACTTCCTCATTAGTCTGTCTATCCCTCCATGTAACTCCGCACGCACTCCTTAAGTAATTCATTTCCACTGCTCTCACTCTTGGTCTGAGTCTCTCAACCAACGTCCATGCTTCGCTTCCGTAAGTCAGTGTCGGGATTACCACACTGTCATGCAAGGACTTCTTCACTTCCATACTGACCACCCTATTTCTTGTTACTGCTTTTAGCGTTCCTACAACCCTCTTCCCCTGTTGTACCCTCTCCCGCACCTCTTCATCCATAGTCCCATCTTTACTCAACACACTGCCCAGATACTTAAAAGAGTTGACGATCTCCATAGCCTGACCGTTCAGCTTCACCTCACACTCTGTGACTTCACCCCTTTCGAAGACCATAACCTTGCTTTTCCCCGTATTTACCTTCAAATTCCGTTTTTCGCACACTGTTCCAAACTCATTTACCAGACCCTGCAACTCCCATTCATTATCACTCATCAGAACTGTATCATCCGCAAACAGCAGTATAGGTAGCTTCCACTCAATTCCCTCCCTTTTCAGCGATACACCAACATCCACTGCTCTTGATAGTATTTCTTTCATAACTCCATCCATATATACAGTAAACAACCACGGGGACATCACACACCCCTGTTTCAAACCAACATTCAGGTCAAAGAACTCACTCTGCTCACTCTCCACACGTACTGCCGCCTTTGCACCCTCATACATGCTCTTCACTGCTTTCAGCAACTTGCCCTCTACTCCGTATATTCTAAGTACTTTCCACAAACCTTCTCTATCCACTCTGTCATAGGCCTTCTCCAAGTCCATAAAGGCAACATACACCTTTTGTTTCTTCTCCAGATACTTCTCCACAACACAATTCAGGGTAAAAATCTGATCTACACATCCTCTTCCCTTCCTAAAACCTCCCTGCTCGTCGCCTATCCATTTCTCCGTTCTCACTCTCACTCTCTCAATCACTACCCTACTGTATACCTTCCCTACTACGCTTAGAAGACATATTCCTCGGTGGTTACCACACACTCCTCTTTCCCCTTTGCCCTTATATAGGGGGACTATTATGCCAGTCTTCCAGTCATCGGGTGCACTCCCCTTCTCCCATGCTAGTTTGCACATTTTCCATACCCATTCTATCACTATCTCACCACCATACCTCAACATTTCCCCACACACTCCATCTGTTCCTGGTGCTTTCCCCAACTTCACTCTTTTCATGGCTTCCCACACTTCTGACCTCCTGATCCCCACCTCCTCCTCCACTACTTCTCTTCTTCTCCTTCCCATACCATATCCAGCTATGTTTGCTGGCTCTTCATTCCTTTCATTTAGCAACTCACTGAAGTACTCCCTCCATCTTTCGACTCTCTCTTGCTTCTCGGCTAGCATTATCCCATTCTTATCTTTCACACCCTTACTGTTTCCCTTGCTACCTTCCCTAACTTTCTTGACTTCTTTCCAGAACAGTTTCTTACTCTCCCTCCATTTTACACTCAGATTCCTTCCAAATTCCTCATCTACTCTTCTCTTACTTTCCTTCACTACTCTCTTCACCACCCTCTTACTCTCCACGTACCTCGCTCGTTTCTGTCTCTCGGAATCTTCATTCCCTCTACTACCCAACCACTCTCTATATGCTTTCTTCTTTTCTTCCACAGCTATTCTTACCTCTTCTGTCCACCATGCTGTACCTTTCACTCCCCTCCCTCTTCTCCTCACTCCACACACCTCCTCACATGCTGCACAGATCTCATCCTTAAACACCTTGCTCATCTCCTCCACTTCCTCCATAACTTCCAGGTCGAACCCACCTAGTCGTCTTTCCACTGCTCTCCTGTACTCCTCCCTGACTTCCTCCTCCTGCAACCTCTCCACCCTCCTCACCATTCCACCCTCCACTCGCCACCCTCCACTCGCCTTTTTTTCTTCAGCTTAGTAATTATGCTTTTCACTTCATCGCACGTAGCTGGCTTAAACAGATTATATTTGGATTAGCGGTAGACATAAATGATGGGAATGTGTTCTGTATATTTGGTAATGACTGGCTTATTTTGATACCAATATTTAGATACAAATCATTAAAAGTATTGGCAATAAATTTAGCATCGCTTACCTTATTTCCATTTATAGTAAAATCAGTTGTTTTTTAAATTTTGAATTTTTATTGATTACTCATCTAATAGTTCCCATGATTTCTTTAGATTGCTCCTATTTTGTTTGAACAGTTCATCGTAATGTTCCCTTTCTGTTGTTCCTAATAATTTGTTCGATTTTTTTTTATATTCTTGATACGCCTTTTTATTTCCTCTGTTGTAAACTGTATGGACTTGATATACAATTTATTTTTAACTTTAACAGACTTTATAAGACCAGAGGTAAGCCAACACTTCCGGTTCCGATACAATAGTTTTACCCTACGGAGAGGAAAACAATCATCATATAATTTAGTAAATGCTGAATGAAAGTTAGAGAAGGCACTCTGACAATTATCTTCAATAATGTTCGACCAATCAGTTTGTAATAATCTCTTTTTGAACTTTTGCACATTAGTTTCAATATTTAACAGGCTAATAATAAACTCAGGACATTTCTCCATTATTTAGCTTTTATAATATAAAATATAGGAAAATGGTCAGACATGTCTGTTGTCGTGAATCCTAGCTGGTATATATACCGTAGTTTGAATTTCCCGGGTTCACGACAGCTGGTTCCTTTTTGTTTATACACATTACTTTATTTATCTTTGTGGATAAATATTACTGTGGTTGCACCAATTATATCTTAGTTTATTTTCCCTTATTATTTAATCACGGGAGACAATATAGAACCCTTAAATATATTTATATTGTTACGATAAAAGGGTATCTCAGGACACTTCACACAGAGACTTCGTCCCGTTCACAACAAACACCAGTTGCTGCCACATAACAACAGAACTTCACTGAACTACACCTACCGACATGTCCATCACCTAACCTACACTCTTTGCATCACAGCTAAGTTCCTTTAATACTAGAAGTACTTCATAGATATTACTGGGACTACCACAGATAACCTACACATACATTGTTTACAAGTAAGTCAAACGCCGACCCGGTATCATATTTATAGCCTACGCCATTTCATCTTCCCAGGTCTAATTATTTACTTTATATCCGTTTCTCCTCTACCCCCTAGGAATAATATTCAGGATATAATTGGTGCCGTGTGACTAGGATACTGGGCCATCTGTTATATATTGAAAAGAATTGGGGGGGGTGTTAAGCCTGACTTGTCTGCCTTTGTGTAGAGCTGGGCGATCCAGTGGACAAATGCCGAGGGGCGCACCGGGGAAGGCTGCAAGGGCAAGGGGCGTTGGCCAAGAGTTTGTGCCATCGTCCGGATATTACCCTGTGCCTTTGCGAAAGGTGGCCCTCTTCGGCCATTCCTATGTGCGGGATTTTCCGCTGGATCGTCCAGTGCAGTGCCCTGCTTTTTTTGTTAAACAACTGTATAGACCAGGGGCAAGGGTAGACAATGTCAGGCAGACCTCGGTCTGGGATGAGCTCCTAGCCTACAATCCGGATCTTACGTTCCTGATCCTCGGGGGAAATGATTTATCCCTGCAGGCTGACCTTCAGGGGGTGGCCCTCGGGCTCCAGTCTCTAGCTGAAGAGATAGAAGAGAGGACTGGGGGTCACTGTCTTGTGGTCAGTCTGGAGTCTAGGGTAAGCCCTAGGGGTATGACTCCCGAGGAGTACAATAGGGCAAAGAATGGTGTGAACCTCCGCTTGCGAAGAAATCTCCCATTTACTAAACAAAAGTACTTTGCCATGGGGATGAGTAAGACCGACTTGTGGGACGGAGTCCATTTAGATGCGCCAGGGAGCCGGAAGGTGTTAGATAGGCTACTGAACAGAGCGCATGCCTTCTTTGAGGAGAAGGACAAGGCTGAGGAGGAGTAGTCGACGCAATAGGCTAGATCTAAAGACAAGGACGACGGCTGCGGCTGTTCCTCCTTCAGAGGAGTCATGATCCTTCTTTCTCTTTCTTTTTCTTTGTAATTTGTTAAAATTTAATATAGCCTAGCCTAGTAAAGTAAATATTGTAAAGTAGAGTAATATGACATAGGGTAATTTTCCTTTTCTTTGATCATTTGTAAACTCACAGGGGGCACGCAATCTGCATGCTTCAATTTGCTTGGTTGCTGTCGTCATCAATGTAAGTAGGTTAGCCTAGGCTTAGAATAGATTAGAAGAGAGCCTACAGTGACGATTAGTATTGTTGTTCCTTAAGGTTTAGTTACCGTAAACTTTTAAGAATGGAGGATAAAATAAAGTCATTGCGGCGGTTCAGGGCCGCCAAGAAGGGAGGGATTACTAAGCTTACCTCTAATCTGTCTGAATTTATTGAACATGCTGCTACACTGCATGATGTAAGGGGTGTGAAAATCACTTTAGAAAAGGCCCTAGCTGATATCGAGTCGTATAGCATAGAGTTGTATAGCTTATATTCAGATGATCAGTTAGAGGATGAGATGGTGAAAGATATGCAGTATGTTAATCAAGTAAACAGTCAGTTAGCTGAGTTAGATAGTGCTCTACAAACAACCACTACTGGTAGATCTCATGATAGTGCAGCAAGTAGGAAGCAGAAGGGTATTAAGCTACCCTCCCTGAAGTTGCCAGTTTTTGATGGGGATCCAACACAGTGGGTGGGTTTCTGGGAGCTCTTTGATTGTAGTGTTCACTCTCAAACAGACTTTACTGACATTCAGAAATTTACGTATCTAAAGGGACAACTTAGTGGTGAGGCTCTACAAATTGTTGGTGGATTTAGTTTGGTCGCTGCAAGTTATGAACCAGCGGTCACTATACTGAAAATCAGTTATGGTCAAAAGGATCACATCAAAGCAGCTCACATAGCGAAACTGTGTAATCTCCCGCATCCTAGCCAGGAAGTCAGTGCTCTGAAAGATTTTTCCGCGTCATTTGAGTGTGCGTTAGAGTCATTACGCTCTATGGATGTAACAGTAAGTTAAATGTGTGCAGTACTGTTGCATAATAAACTCCCTAGTGCACTCTCTGAAGTGGTTAAGCGTGAATTAAAAGACAACTGGCTGGATGTGGATGAATATGTTCGTGTGTTTAAGACTGAAGTGTGCAATCTAGAAAGTAGACATAATCCACTAGAACAGTTTGGGGTGACCGCCACAGCAGCATATGTAGTGTATCAGAAACCCGATACCAAGCAGAAGTATGGATGTAAGTTGTGTTTAAAGACAGGACATTTTTGGGCAAAGTGTGCAAAATACAAGAACAGTCCCGCCAAGGCCAATAGAGCAAGGCAGTTGAAATTGTGCGTCGGGTGCCTGTCGTCAGAACATGGCAGCCAGGGGTGTACTAACCCTAAAATTAGGCCGTGCCGATTCTGCCAACAGAAACATTTTAAATATTTGTGTCCGACGCCACGCCTTGAACAAACTGGACAACCAGAAGCCCCTGAACCAACAGTGACCATGGCTGTGGCTTCGGGCCGTAATGCAGTGTTGTTGCCTACCATTCAGATTCCCTTGACCGACAGAAACGGTAATACCAGTAGAGTAAGAGCTTTGTTGGACCAATGTTCGCAACGTACCTTCATCTTGCGCTCTGCTTTATCGCAGCTTGATTATGTTAGGGTCAGTAAGGAACAGCTAAAGCTCCAGGGATTTACTGGCTCACTTGGTAGTACTGAGTATGAAATAGTAAAGTTAACCTATCATCACAGAAGAAGGGTACGTAATTTGAGAGCCGTTGTGGTGGAGGAGTTACAAGTATACAAGTCAGGGAGGGGATTAGAGATGGAGGTAAATGCTATCAAGGCTCGGGGTTACAAATTAGCAGATCCAGGTATCACTGATGGAGATATGATAGGGTTACTGATTGGGGCGGACTTTTATTACCACTTTGTACATTCAGGCTATGTCAGGGAAGGAAGTATAGTTATGTTACTCACAATTTATGGTTATGCACTGAGTGGCACTTATCAGTCAGATATAGAAGAGACCCATGTAGAGTTAGTCACTGTTCTTAAGTTAGCAGTAGACCCTTTAGTGGAGATACAGGAAGATATTGGCAGGAATTCTCCAGAATTATAGGATCTGACAGCTCTATGGGACTTGGACCATATTGGAATAAGTCCTAATGAGACTGGTAAGGGTGGGGAGAAAGTCTTAAATAGATTTTCTGAAACGGTACAGTATTCCGAAGCACAGGGACAGTATATAGTGGAACTGCCATGGAGAGATAACATAGATACATTACCTGATAACTTTAAGTTAGCCCTGGGCAGAATGAGAAGCTTGCAGCGTAAGTTTATAAAGGATCCCAACTACTGTCAACAGTATACAAAGGTTCTGGATAATCAGATAGAAAGGGGGTTTATTGAAAGGGTAGAAAACAGGAATCAGGCTGGTCATCCCATTCACTACTTAGCTCACCATGGTATTACCAAGGATAGTGTTACTACGCCTGTACGGATAGTGTTTGACTGTTCGGCTAGGATGGACGAGAAGGCGTTCAGTCTGAATGACTGTCTCCATACAGGTCCATCGCTAGTGGCTGACCTCACCCAGATGCTTCTACGCTTTAGATGCCATCAATTTGCCTGGGTGAGTGATATTGAGAAAGCATTTCTCATGGTGGGGTTGAGTGAGAAGGATAGGGATGCTACTAGGTTTCTGTGGCCCATTGATCCCTTGGATGTTGCAAGTCCTTACATTGTCTACCGGTTCCGTGCAGTTCTGTTCGGGGCCACCTGTTTCCAGTTCCTCCTTAATCTTACCATTCAAAAACACCTGTCTATGATACAGGGGAACAGTGAAGTAGTTAATAAGCTCTAAAGGGGGCTGTATATTGATAACTTGCAGGGGACTGGTGATAATGTGGGTGATTTGCTACAACAATGTTGGGATGCCTGTAGAATATTTTCCAGCGCTAACCTGTCTTTATGTGAGTGGGTCACAAATAATGAGAATTTGCGGGAACGGTTGCACCTGAAGGGTATAGCTTCCGCCAAACAAGACGGGGTTAGGGTACTTGGCGTTGGGTGGCTAACTAATAAGGATATGTTACAGGTTAATTTCCGCAGAAGTAGCCCTGCATTGGTTACGAAACGCGAGGCTCTAAGTCTAACCGCGAGTGTGTTCAATCCTCTAGGAGTGTTGCTACCGGTAACCATCCGGGCGCGGAGGTTCGTACAGGACTTGTGGAGATTAGAGTGTGGGTGGGATGTCCCCATTCCAGATGACATGAGAGCTAACTGGCAGGGTATTTATAACGATATGATAGATAGTACAGGTATCATGTTTCCCCGTCAGGTCACTAATTCTAAGAGGGTTACGCTGCACCTATTTAGTGACGCTAGCTCAGTAGCATATGGTGTAGCGTCCTATGCGGTTGGTGATGAGGTGAGTAGGTTAGTAATGGCCAAAGCTAAGGTGGCGCCTATTAAGTCCCTCACCATACCTAAGATGGAGTTGACTGCTGTTCTTCTCGCAGCTCGTCTCGCATGTTATATATGTGAGGCCTACGCGGACGAGCTGATTATAGAGAATGTATACCTCTGGTCGGACAGCCAGATAACCCTATGCTGGTTGTCTAGTAAAAAGATTTTGCCTATTTATGTTCAAAATAGAGTTGATGAGATAAAGTCATTAGTCCCCGGCGCTCATTTTCGTTATGTGTCCACAGAGGACAACCCCAGTGATCTAGTCACCAGAGGGATTTCATATGTGTCCTTAGTTGCTTCTTCGCTTTGGTGGGGAGAGCCCACATGGCTACCTCACCAAATGCTATGGCCTGATCATGGCCCAATAGGGGGCTCAATAGGAGGGGACACCACTGTGGGTTGTAACACGAGTCAAGAAGGAACCCTGTCATTGCCGGTACCGGTTGCCCCTACTGCCATATTGAATTGGGACCGGTATGGCTCATATATGAAGTAATGGCATGTAATGGCATGGGTCCTTAGGTTTATTAGGACTCTTAAAGAGAAGACACAAGGGAACTATCAGGCAAAACCGGCATACTTGACGGTGCCGGAATTAAGAGCAGCAGAGTCAGCCATGATTAAGGTAGCTCAGAGAGAAGCTTACTCTGAGGAACACCACTATTTGTCAAAGGACAGGGCACACCAAGCAATATAGTGAAGCAGTTAGGCCTCTATATGGAGGGAGGCATGATACGCTGTAGAGGTAAGCTACACTTTTCAGCTTTACATGATAGCGCCAAGTACCCTATTCTTATCCCTAATAAACATCGTATAGCCACTCTCCTTAGTAATTACTGCCACAAAGTGTGTAACCATAGTGGTGTTAGTTATGTTGTAAATTACATAAGGCAAAGATGGTGGATCCGCAAGATTAGACAGGTAGTAAAGAAGGCCTTAAGGGGATGTATCATCTGCAAGAGATTGCAAGGTACATCATACCGTGCTGTACAGGCCCCTCCATTGCCGGAGTTTAGGGTTCAGGAAGTGAGTCCTTTCCAGGTGACAGGAGTTGACTACACAGGTGCCTTGCCGGTAAAAGAGAAGGGGGGTACTGTAAGTAAACTATATGTAGTCTTATTCACCTGTGCAGTTACTAGAGCGGTCCATGTAGAAACGGTGTCTAACCTCTCCTGCGAATCATTTTTGCATGCGTTCCGTAGGTTTAGTAGCAGGAGGGGTTACCCTGAGATTATGATGAGTGATAATGCCACCACATTTGTTAGCGGAGCCAGTACATTACGGGAGTTGATAGATGATGCAAGGTTAAAAGGTACTCTAGCGGAATTCAAGTGCGAGTGGCGGTTTATACCGGCCAGGGCGCCATGGTTCGGTGCCATATGGAAATGGGTCATTGGCATCCTAAAGGCTGGCTTGAAGAAGGTACTGGGTCGAGCATTGGTTACCCACAGAGGAACTGAATACGGTATTACTGGAGCTCGAGGCCACAGTCAATGATCGCCCGCTTGGCTACAGCTACAGTGATCTTGAAGACCCTCTACCCATCACTCCTTCACAACTGGTTCATGGAAGGTGGATCAGAAGCTTTCCAAGGCAGGAAGTCACGGATGAAGATCTCAAGGACACAACTTGGCGTAACAATGATTCCGTCAACCAATGCTTCCAATATGTTACAAAACTCTCACATGACCTGTGGAAAAGGTGGAGCACTGATTATCTAATATCACTCAGGGAGCAACCTCGTCACTTAATGGTAAAAAAAGGGATAGCATCGCCGCAAGTTGGGGACGTCGTTCTAGTACATGATGACGGCCCCCGACTTTTTTGGCGTATAGGTCGGATAATGAAACTTCTTCGTGGTCCTGACCACGAATGTAGGGTAGTTCAGGTAAAAACAGGAGCCGGTTTGACCACCAGACCGGTGGTTAAGCTATACCCACTAGAGATAGATTTAGAGGTAGTGGATGGCGACAGCAAGCCGAACTCTGATAATATCCTTCCTGCTACTGGAGCGGACCGAGGTGATACCCCTCAGAGGCCGTCACATCGGGCTACTTTGGATTCTTCCCAGTTGTGGCGATCCATGATCGGGACGGGACAATTGTAAATACTTTGTATATAACTGGTGGCGGAGTATGTCGTGAATCCTAGCTGGTATATATACCGTAGTTTGAATTTCCCGGGTTCACGACAGCTGGTTCCTTTTTGTTTATACACATTACTTTATTTATCTTTGTGGATAAATATTACTGTGGTTGCACCAATTACATCTTAGTTTATTTTCCCTTATTATTTAATCACAGGAGACAATATAGAACCCTTAAATATATTTATATTGTTACGATAAAAGGGTATCTCAGAACACTTCACACAGAGACTTCGTCCCGTTCACAACAAACACCAGTTGCTGCCACATAACAACAGAACTTCACTGAACTACACCTACCGACATGTCCATCACCTAACCTACACTCTTTGCATCACAGCTAAGTTCCTTTAATACTAGAAGTACTTCATAGATATTACTGGGACTACCACTTTATTGTATTGATACAATACACATACATGTTTACAAGTAAGTCAAACGCCGACCCGGTATCATATTTATAGCCTAGGCCATTTCATCTTCCCAGGTCTAATTATTTACTTTATATCCGTTTCTCCTCTACCCCCTAGGAATAATATTCAGGATATCTGTATACAAAATTCCACTAATTAGATCATTATTTTGAACATCATTACAAAATATGTTATCAATTATGAGAAACTGGTGATACAATAATTATAACAGTACAATGGAAAGCAAGGTTTAAGGTGTTAAATTAGCAAGTGTCTGTGGTATTGTTAGTCAACCCTTGCACTGTGGCCGACGTATATATACGTACTATGTAAACAAAAGTTGCACCAACCTTCCCCGCTTGTTGCCAGACTCATCCAGGAGATTCTAATCTTGCCACCCATACTCATATTAGTGTATTAAGTGCATTGGTTGAGGAAGGGTGTTTGTTCAATGAAGAGGTGATTTAGAAGCTAAAAATCAACACAAATTGGGTCAATTCTCCATGTAATTTTGACAGCTATATACCAAGGAGGCCATAAAGCACCTATCTACTGATCTCTCTACTATCTCTAATTGGGGCAGAGAAAACCTTGTTACTTACAATGCTTCCAAAGCTAAATTTCTCCATCTGTCTACTCGTTGCCCCCTTCCAGAAAACTATGACTTACTCTTTAACCCACAGAACCCCAGCAATGCACGTGATGCGTCGGCAATGCATGTAACGCTAAACTCCAGCACCGCAGCACCTACGTCAACAATTTTGACCTTATTTACTCTTGTCCTATGGTAGCTAGAGGCTTGAGAATTGTATGGGATATACCTTATGATGTTGCCGAACAGTGGCGGTACTCGGCAACACCCAAGTCTAGCCGCGTGGGGGGGGTAGGGGCGGATGGGGAAAGCCAGTTTACCCACTTATCTCACCGCCACTTTTGAGTTTATTTACTCTTGTCCTATGGTAGCTAGAGGGATCAAATTTGTATTTGATATACCTTATGATGTTGCCGAACAGTGGCAATACTTGGCAACCCCCAAGTCCAGCCGCGGTGGGGAGTGGGGAGAGGGACACGCAGGGGGAGGGGGAAAGACAGTTGTCCGTTTGACTTCACGAGTGTCTGACCTACCTCGTCGACTCGCGATGTTGGAAAAATGGGAATAGAGTGTGTATCGCTCCCCTACTGCTCCCCACGACATAGTTGAGTCCCCACCAAGTGGGGAGAGGAGGAGAAGGATGACCAAGCTGAGCTCTGGAACCCTCTCCCAGAGTCAGTCTTTCCCTCTTCCTATGACTTAAATTGCTTCAAACTCCGTGAGTCCAGGCATTTTGGCTCGAAATTCCCTTGATTTTGGCATCGTCACTCTTTCAACTATGGGGGAGGCACTCACTATAGGCAGTTCTGCCTGTTGCCTCCCTCAATCACATAGAAAAAAAAAAAAAAATGGCATCCTTAAAATTCAGCCAGGCCATCGTAGGGGTCAGAAGAGACGAGCTGAGAGTGTGTCATGTTGACAAGTGCCGCGTACGTGGTCTTCCCCCATGCCTGCCTTCACCACCATCTCCTACACTCTCCCCACTACATATACAATGTCAAAACCCATATTTCTAAGTCAAAAGTGCCTAAAACAATGTGTAAAACTCGTATTCTAACTATAAACATACGATACAGTATAAAATCAATAAATAGAGTGCGCGAGAGAGGCATAATAAAAGTGAAAGTGAGTGAAGTGAGTGTATGGGGAGTCGGCTGTCAGTCAGCTGGCCTTGTGTACGTGCGTGCGTCGTGGGCCAAGATGGCCGCGGGTCGCCATGGTAACCAGGACGCATGCGGGGCTTGTCACTGTTCGGCATTTATAAAACTTGAATCTATGCACTCATCACACTGTAACTTCACTTACAATGACATTATGTGATACATGTTGCTAATATATGAACTATGAAGGCACACATGATGCTCGGGTA
The DNA here is from genome assembly GCA_032716605.1 of Paralithodes platypus. Lineage (NCBI taxonomy): Eukaryota > Metazoa > Arthropoda > Malacostraca > Decapoda > Lithodidae > Paralithodes > Paralithodes platypus. The sequence goes on from CM064536.1 coordinate 731,955, forward strand.
TTGTAAATAACCGTCACTCGAAAACTGGACGCATCGTACATCTGCCATGCTGCCTTGCTCAACTGAGGTGTGCAGGCGCACGATGTTTGAAGAGGCGCCCGGCACCAGCTGATGGTTCGCCCCCCCCCCCCCCCCCCCCCCCTTAGGACCCCCAAATGCTGAGGTGAGTGTTTTTTGTTTTTTTCATGTCTCACTTATTTAAGCTGTTTTAGGACAACGACAACAAATCTGCTGGTCCTACTGTGTGTTTTTATTATTTATTAGCTGGTGCTCAGTGGGTTAACAACATACAAATTAACCCTTCATTTTCTTTTAATATTCTTGGTGTCTCTTTTTCTTCTGATCTCTCTTGGAAAGATCATATTACCACTCCTGCTAAAACAGCTTCCCAGAAGCTGGGTGTTCTCAATCGCCTCCGGGGGTTCTTTATCCCTGCTCAGCTTCTTGCTCTGTACAGAGGAAAGGTGCGTCCATGTATTGAGTATTGTTCCCAGGATCCACTCACACAACACTTCTAGACAAAGAAGAAAACAAAGCCTTCCGTCTCATTAACTCGCGTCCATTCACCAACTCTGCAGTCTCTCTCTCTTCGCCATAATGTTGCATCTCTCTCACTACTCTACCGCTATTACAATAATCAGTGTTCCTAAAACCGAGCACGTTGCACTCGTCTCGCTACAGGCAGTTCTGCCTTTTGTCTCCCTCATTCACATTGATTTTTTTTTTTATAAATATGAGGTTCATTTCATCTTTATGTCAACACCTCTTACGGTCTTGCCACTGGACTGGTAATCCAATGGACCCGGGTTCGAATCCTGATATGTCAATGGGATGATATTATTGGGATGGAATTTGTGCTGTACCTAGTATCAGTGCATTATCACAAAGCCCACTGACACGCCAAATAATTACCCTCCTTGTTCCCTGATTAAATAGAACAGTATGAAGATTCCCATATTAAATATATGCTACAGGAGGACAATGCCTAGCGAGTTAATTGCTCAATAGGTGGCGTTCTGAGAGTGAGGGTCTGAGTCTAGGAGGTGAGACAGAGAAGCACTGGACCCAGACAGCTTCAGAGATGGGGCTGCTTCGAGCCGTGAGTGGGCAAGTAAGCCCCATGCATCCTGCGAAGGCAAGATGGTAGGGGCTGGTTGCAGCTAAAAGTGTTTCACATGTCTCACCCCCTAGACTGGAACGAGACCTCACAGGCTTCACCGTTGAATGATTAGCGGTTGAATGTACAAGCTCTCAGCCTATGCCCGAGAGGGAGTAGTTGGACTATAGAAGAAAACATAACAAAAAGTTATCGCAAGTGGAAGTGAAGGAGAAAATTGTATATTCTCGCTTGCGAGTGTATACTCTATAGTCCAGTTGCTTAGGGCCCGATTTTTGAAGTTAGTGGACATTCCGGTCAAAAGCATCAAACTTGGCTCAAATGTTGTTCAGGACCTTAGCTTCCAATTTTTCCCCGGAACCAAGTCGCACAACTCTATTTTGGTGGCCATTTTGGAAATTCAAGATGGCTGCCAACTAAAAATCAACATATTACTGCTAAAAATAATTGTAAAGAAATAGTTCCAAAACCTACATATTTTGATGTCAGGAATGCAATTAAATAATCAAAATTGTCTTTCTAAATGCTTATCTAAAGTAAAAATATAATATAATTACATAATAATGTGTTCTGCTTTTTTGCGGGTGAATTGTGAACATGAATTGGAGCAAATGTCTGGTTTGTCAAGAGAACAAGGGTGAGACCATTTGTCGTGAATCCTAGCTGGTATATATACCATAGTTTGAATTTCCCGGGTTCACGACAGCTGGTTCCTTTTTGTTTATACGCATTACTTTATTTATCTTTGTAGATAAATATTACTGTGGTTGCACCAATTATATCTTAGTTTATTTTCCCTTATTATTTAATCACGGGGGACGATATTGGGAGGTTTGACGTACCTTCCAACCTACCAAATAGGAAAACCTACTATTTGGTAGTAGTCTTGGAAAATCCAACGTCAAGGATATTAACCTAATTTCAATGACGACTTGTCTATTTTGACTGCTATGTCGTCATTCCAACCGCGGTTAAAAAGAAAACGTCTAGAGTCTACTCCTTATCTTGCTCTAGGAGACGTTGTACATTAACCAAAACTACCACCGAAGGTGAAAAAAGCATAGAAGAGAAGAAAAAGGGGTTTACCTTAGTTACCGCTCAAGGCCCATCCTGTGTTCCGTCATGTGCAGATCCCTGTCGAACGTGCGCATGAGCGACCCTCTCTTGTCATCACATCTCACGTCAGAAGAAGAACGCGGATGGGCAGGGGTCCGGCGTGAGGGAGGGTATTATGTACGTTGGATTTTCCAAGACTACTACCAAATAGTAGGTTTTCCTATTTGGTAGGTTGGGAGGTACGTCAAACCTCCCAATTTGTTAGTAGTCTTGGCAAATCCAACGTCAAGGCTGCATAACAAATAGGAGGAGGACATCCAAGCCCAACATACCAAAAAAAACAATGCATAAAACAAAATTATGAATGACAAAGAAACACAATTTAAACAAGAGTGTTTAATAAAAGAGTGAAAAACTGAGGAGTAGCTAAAAAGAGCAGTTTTAACACGTGCCCGTCATTCATAGTAATGCAAAACATAGACTTGTCTTAAACCAAAAAGTACTGTACCCAAAATCCCTTTTCTTCCAAAACCAACAAAAACAGTGAACACAATAATAAAACACAATTTTCAATTTGGCAAAAACACTTATGTACTGTATACATAAAACATAATCCCAAACTTGCAATCCAGTGTTGCAAACCCGTACTCCCCCCCCCCCCCCCACCCTTTTCCAAATAAAACAAAGTAAAAGAAAGAGTGACAAGGGGGGAAGACCAGGCATCTTCGCCAGAGCTCTAGGAAACACGACTCCCGAGAGCTATCACAGGCCGAGGGGGTCTAACAATGGACATGGAGAGGTAGGAGGAGACGAAGGTATGGACAGAAGACCACAAACCCGCCGAGGCGACGTCAGGCAACGATCGACTTTGCAGGAACCGTAAGGAGGCAGCAAAGGAACGCACATCGTGCGCAGAAACCCTACAATCAGGGTTACTGGCACGAATGACCCGACAAATGTGGCGTCCTATCTGCACCTTCGAGAGCCTCCCACCAGTCCGAGGAGACACCACACAGCAGTACCCGAAGTCGGCGCCACAGACTCAACATAGGAGTGCAAGGCTTGCACCGGGTACAATACATGGTGAGTATGCCCATGCTTTAAAGCCTGGATGGTGAAAGGCTTGAAAACGTGGGTCTCTCTCTCATTCTTGGCAACAAAATGAGGGGAGGGGGCTAACGTGACGACATTCAAGGACGGGGAGAATCGCATGCATTCCTGGGACCGCGACATGGCTGCTAGTTCAGACACCCTATCCCCAGTGGCCAGAGCGACAAGGAAGAGTGTACGCTCCAGCAACTGAACCGGTGTAGTGTCCCGTGTATATGTGTGTGAAGCCAGAAGGTCCAGAGCTCGCCCCAGATCCCACTGAGGAGGGATCTGGCGCGGAGGCGGTCGTTCCCTGAAGGCAGTCTTCATGAAGGAATCCAGCTCCTTCGGCAAAACGACCAGCCCAGTGACGGACTCAAAGACCTCCCTGATGGCAGACAAGTGGTTACGTATAGTGTTGACTTGAAAGCGACGTGTACGGAAGAGGTGAAACAAGTAGTGTAGGACGATGGAAGGAGAGCTAACTGTCTGGCGAGTGTCCTGTATCCACCTAGTAAAAGACCTCCAGTGGGACTCGTAAGTCCCCCAAGTCGAAGACGTCCATGAACGCTTCAGGAAGTCAGTCAGGTCCCGTCCGTGGACTGGGAGCCACCGTGCCTCACGAACATCCATGATGCGAAGGCCAACGAGGTCCGCAGGTCTCCAACCTGGCTCAAGTGGAAGTTTGAGAGAGGGAGAGGGACCGGACTCGGGCACCACCGCTTCAACTGGGCGTACCAAGCCTGGGCCGGCCACAGAGGCGCTATTAGCAAGACTCTGCCGCGGTACAGCCGCAGCCTCGCGAGGACTTTGCACATCAACAGTGCGTCTGGTGGCGGAAATATGTATATCGACTGCCACCTGTTCCAGTCTTCCATGAAAGCGTCCGGACCCCCCTCCGGAGTGCGAGTCCGGAGAGATAGGTACAGAGGCAACTTGCGTGTCTCCTTCGATGCGAACAAGTCGACCTCCGGAACACCCCAGGAAGCTGCGAGGTCGTCGAATACAGTCTGTTTCATTGCCCATTCTACAAGAACGCTCTGTCCTCTCGACAGGGCGTCCGCCCACAGGTTGGCAGTCCCGGGCAGGTAGGAGGCGTGCAGGGAGATGTTGTGTCGGTTCGCGAGGAAGAACAACTTCTCTGAGATCCCCAACAGAGTCAAAGACCTGGAGGACCCCTGCTTTAGGATACAGTGGACAGCTGTCTGATTGTCCATCCTGAAGGCCACCGACTTTCCCCGAAGGGCCAGCGCGTGGTCCCTCAGGAAGAACAAGGGAACCAACAGTTCGAGGGCATTGATGTGTAGGTGTGTGTGTCCCACCCATCTGCCGTGATGTTGATGTCCCAGGTTGGATTGGTAACCCCACCCTACCTCGCTCGACGCATCTGTATCTACCAAGATCGTCGGCGGGGGGGCGGTCCAGGGCACAGCCGCAGAGAGCATGCCCCGAGCAACCCTGTGTCCTAAGTGTCTGTGAATGGTACGTGGGATCGGCATAAGCCGATCCATAGGGGCCAACGGAAACACCTTGTTGCCCATGAGTATTAGGCGGCGGAGCCTGAGCCTCCCTAAGGGAATGGTCAGAGCGGCCCAATTCAGTGAACCCACTAACGAGTCCCAGATCCTCCTCGTGAGGGAGACCAAGTGCAACACGGCGAAGATCTTCCTGCGAAGTTTCACCGCGTTTGGCTGACTCTGGGGCACTGTAGCGCTGGTCAGATCCCATTCGAGACCTACCCACGTCACGACACGCGACGGGGTCAGGCGGGACTTGGTAATATTGATTTTGAACCCTAACTGTGTGATGTGTTGAACTACTGTGAGGGTGTCGAGGATGCACTGTTCTAGGGTGTCTGAAACTATCAACCAGTCGTCCAAGTAAAACAGGATCTGGAGGCCGCCCCTGAGGAGAGGATCCAGAGCCTGCTTCACCAGTTTGTTGAGACCGAAGGGAAGTCTGTCGAACATGAACACACGATCGGAAGTCTGAACGGCCAAGAATCGCTGGAAACGAGGATGGATAGGAACGTGCCAATACGCATCCTTGAGGTCCAGCAACACTACCCCCGACAGAGGTCACAGGGCCAGTCGTAGCTGGTGCACCATCATCATCCGAAACCATGTGTTCACGATGTGCCAGTTGAGGGCCGACAGATCCACCACCGGTCGCATCGCGTCTCAGTCCTTCTTCGGTACCAGAAATACACGGGAGAGGAAAACCGGTTGACCGGCTTTCACCTCCTTGATGATTCCCTGCTCGTGCATGGACGTTATCACGTCGGCCACCTCCAAAGAGACAGGCCGGCTTCGTTGACAAGAGCTGAGTGGGGTTCTGGACTTCCATCTCCAGGTTAGACCCCTCCGTGCAATCTTCCGCCCCCACGTCCCTCGCGGCCATCGAGGGGCGCAAGGGCGAAAACAACCTGTGGGAGCCCCCGAGATGAGTTGAGCGACCCTTTCGGCTATGCAAGAAGGAGAATAAGGAGGAAACCGACCCGGAGAACCTACAAATTTTTTGACGTGGAGGGTCCCCCGGTACGGTCCCTGCGGTCATAAGAGCCACGTTGACCTCCCCTACCCCCCCCCACCTCGTCGAAAAGGGCGGGTCACCCCATCCCCTGTCCGTCTCACGTCTGACCCCGTTGAAGTGCGGCCGGAAGTGGAAGGCTGGCCAGCCCCTTCTCGGCGGGGATGAAAGGGAGCAGGAGCAGAAGTGCGAGGCGGAACCGACGCTCTGGCCGGCAACTTCCCTTTCCTGCGCCCTTTCTTGGCAGCAGCACTGGCGGCAGCACCCCGAAGAGGACCGGCAGAAGGACAGGACTGAGAAGACCCTGGTCGCGACACAGCGCATCTTTGCGTGTCGTAAGCAGGGTCCGCCGACAGAGAAGCGTAGCGTTCCCCAGCATCCTGCGCAAAAAGCCCCGATGTATAGAGCTCAGAGTACAACAAACCCTGACGAATATCCAAGGGGGCTTTCCGGCAGAACGAGGACCTTACCGTCTGGCGTTGTCGAGTTGCCTCGCACAAAACTGCCTTCAGCTCGGGAACCAAAGACACCGCGAGCTGAAGGTGGATCCGCCGAACGTGGTCCAAACCCTCGCGAAGATCGCCCGGTGCAGTCGCCTCGATAAGCCTCAGGTGGTGAACAGACGTCTGGAGGGAACCTAAAAGACAAGATAATAAGTTCGCCACCCTCTGTCGCAAGGTAAAATCCCTGTCGACAGAGGACTTATCAGGGTGAGAGAAGAACGGGTTAGCAATAGCACAAATTTCAAGTTTGGGCGCGCTGATCCAGGACCAGAACTTGCCGTCCAATCCGCCGACAGATACAAGAGGAGGCAAAAGCAGCGATGACTCCGGGGGAGGGATTGAAACAGATTTGTCGACGGAACGGTTGGCCAATTCCAAGGCCTCAGCAAACCAGGCCTCCAATGGGAGAGGGTTATCGAGCACGACGGCTAAGCCAGGCTTACCGTCGTCGCACAAACCCGTCCCATAGGAGGACAGTCCCGTCAACACAGCCAGGGACTGAACATCCTGAAGGATGTCCTGGCGGCTGAATTCTGACCAGAGCTTAGTCCGAGGAGCAGACAGGGGCTTGGGCTTCACCGAAAAGTACTGAAGGTCAGTCCTCGTCGGGTAAGCCCGCACCTCCACGTCGGCCACCTGACCATCCACCCTGATCGCCCTGAACTGCATCTTATCATTAATTTGCACCGACCAGTCCGAAGGGAGGGCCCTCTCACCTGACGGGAAGCCGGTAGCACGCCCCGGGTGGAAGGCCTGCACCCCCTTCCAAACAGCCAAGGAGCCATAGAGGAGCGGCATAGTCCGCGATGGGACCTTGGCCTTCTGGATGGGGGGCAAGCGCGGACCCTGCCCTAGCAGACGGAGAACCCCCGCATGGGAGACAGCAGGGGCAACCACCGGGCAGGCGGAGAAGCAGGGCGAGAAGGAATGTGGTCCACTGCAGAAGGGAGGGGGACCAAAGCAGGGGTAGGTTGGGTGAGGCGCTGAGGTTGTGTCACCGCCAAGAAGCGCGATAAGAGGGAGTCTTGCATCGCCTCCAAGCGCTCGTCGATGTGTGACACAACCCACCCCTGCATAGCCGAAAATCGATCCGAGAGAGGTGACCCCCCCAAAGATTGTTCGGCCCGCAGGGGCGAGCGTGAGCGGGAGCGAGACCCATGACACGAAACAGCAGCGTCGCGGCCCAAAGAAGGCGAGCGACGACGGCCGTGGCGCCCCTGAGGGTCTCGTCCCCGATCACTAACGCCCGAGGGGGAAACATCACCATCCCCCTCTTCCAGCGACACGTCAGCCCCCGAGAAAGGGGACCCCGAAACCTCGCTATACTCCACCGAGTCAAGAGGCGGGGTACCCCCCTGGTGAGCTGGTAAGTGAAGATCAGGGATAGAAGAATGAGGAGGAGCAGGATGACGGGAGTGGGAAGGCTGGCCGGGTGAAAGGAGGTCAGAAGGAGCTGCGGGGGGAAACAGAGCAAGGATCCCCGGGGCTGAGAGAACAGGGCGGCCCGACACCGAGGCGGAGGAGTGAGGGACCTCCACCTTGGGACGAGACCGTGAAGGAAGAATAGGCACCGAAGTAGGAGGAGAAGCAACTACATCGTGGCGGACCCTCCTGGACAGTGTAGGAGGAGAGAGCAGAGGGACAGCTACAGCATGAACATCCGCGCGCGTAGAGGACAAAGGAAGAGGACGTCTTTTGTGCAGGGGAAGCGGGCGGAAGGTAGTAGAGCCCCTATCCGGAGAGGCCAGGGGAGGGCGCACAGGGGCAGAGCCGCTAACCCCGGCTTCAGGGCGAGAACCATGACGAGGGCGATGGGCGGCGTCAAGGCGATCAGGAGGACGATGAGGGGCAGTAGAGGACGGGCGACGAGGCGAGCGAGAGCGTGGACGGAGCAGGGGATCCTCCCGACGATGTGACGACCGGCCACGGGATCCAGGGAGGAGGGCCCGAGCAGGGAGAGGGCCAGGTGAACGGCCTCCAGACGGGTCAGGGATGCCCAGGGCGACGCGGATCATGTCGTCAACAAAGGCTGGGGAACGGTGGCCCACAGTCCTAATGTGGTGGGAGACCACCGCCCACACTGATTGAAGGGAAGCAGAGGCCACTGACGCGTCTGAGGAACCAGGGTGATGGTCCACCACACCCACCAGGTCCATACACGGGCCACACAGAGCAGGGAGGTAGGCCGTAGAGGACACACATTGCGAGTGGCGTAAGCAGGACCTGTGGCGTTCCAAGCACGGGGAGCCACAGCCCTGGCGAAAGCAAGGCATCCCCCCTGCAACGGAAGAACACACACCATAAGCAGTACGTCGATGGAGTAAGTGTAGAGAATGTCCAATAAAAACCAGGGAATGAGCATGGGTAAACAGTAACACACATGCAAATCGGTATCCGTACTCACTCTAAACCGGGAGCACCGAGGTAGGTGAGGAGGGCGGGCGAGGTGGAAGAGCACAAGCAGAACCTGCAAAGATGGAGAAAGTGTTAACCACCACTCAACACCTTACATGCAGGGTCCATAACACTAGTAAAGTGCATACACCAATATAGTATCAGGCAACAATATGACATAAAAAAGGTCAACAGTGAAAGCCAACTATAACCGCAAATTTGCGGACCAATGGAGGCATAACCGTACCGACACAACCCTCCCGCATCTCCGCGGGACCCCCCAGCGATCTCCGCAAATTTGCGGGGAGCCGAAACGTCCCAGAGGACCGAATCGCGCTCTCCGCAAATTTGCGGGACCGGCCGAGATGGTCCGACGCCGAAAAAGCGAGAGGAGCGTCTAGGGAATACCAAAAAAGGCCCATAAAAATGCGTCATCTCCTTATGAACTCCAAGCGATTATGGCATCAAGCTGAGCAGTGTCTTCCTTGATTATATCCTGACTCAACCGGTCAAGGGAGAGGCAAGGAAGACACACCAGGGGAGAGGAGGCACATGCCCCAGGAACCACCCAACCCACAGAGATAGAGCAAAGCCCATGAGGAGAAGTGGCAGGGAGGGTGGTTTGGCACAAACAGGGGCCCGTGTGGGGTACCCCTGGATTGGGCAAAAAGACTATGAAAGGATGGAGGTGAAACAGGAAGTTAAAACAAAAACCAGTAAATGAAACTGGCGAGAAAAAGGGTGGCCTAGCCGTGAGCAGAGAATGTGTCAGGGGCGAAAAACCCTGTGGTCTGAAGGAGGGGCCCCCGTGGGGTACCCCTGGATATCACGAACCACCTGTCGCCCAGGCCCTTGAGACACAGTGAAGGCTCGAAAGGGGGGACTCGGGAATAACGCTAATAATGCGGCCGACACAAACTCTACAAACAGCACCGCCACCAACTAAATCTCAGATTGTTTACCAACTGTACACCTAGGCCATGAAAAAATTAACACTCATAGGGGCATAGCAATTCCTGAATGAGAAAACAAGCTAGGCTAAAATAAGCTAAAAGCTAAACTATGCCCAGACTAACAGGAAAAAATAATATCAAAAGAGAAAGAAATGAAAAAACATAGACGAGGAACGCCAGGCGCCCCCGTACCTTCGGTAGCTATTTCCACACGCGTCTCCATTATACACACTGAGGAGCCCATTTACGTGTGCCCTAGATCACGTAACATCTGTCTAACAAAAAAGAAGGCCAGATAAGCCGAAACGAACCTAAAACAGGGTGAATTGAAGGAGCACAACAAAAGCGGACTCAACAATGGCGACGCGTGAACAAATTATGACAAGAGAGGGTCACTCATGCGCACGTTCGACAGGGATCTGCACATGACGGAACACGGGATGGGCCTTGAGCGGTAACTAAGGTAAACCCCTTTTTCTTCTCTTCTATGCTTTTTTCACCTTCGGTGGTAGTTTTGGTTAATGTACAACGTCTCCTAGAGCAAGATAAGGAGTAGACTCTAGACGTTTTCTTTTTAACCGCGGTTGGAATGACGACATTGCAGTCAAAATAGACAAGTCGTCATTGCAATTAGGTTAATAGCCTTGACGTTGGATTTGCCAAGACTACTAACAAAATATAGAACCCTTAAATATATTTTATATTGTCACGATAAAAGGGAATCTCAGACATACTTCACACAGACTTCGTCCCGCTAACAACAAACCACCAGTTGCTGCCACATAACACCAGAACTTCACTGATATTTGCCTCCCGACATGTCCTTCACCTAATCGACACTCTTTGCATCACAGCTAAGTTCCTTTAATACTAGAAGTACTTCATAGATATTACTGGGACTACCACAGATAACCTACACATACATGTTTACAAGTAAGTCAAACGCCGACCCGGTATCATTTTTATAGCCTAGGCCAATTCATCTTTCCAGGTTTAGTTATTTAATTTATATCCGTTTATCCTCTACCCCCTAGGAATAATAAACAGGATATAATTGGTGCTGTGTGATCAGGATACTGGGCCATCTGTTATATATTGATAAGAATTGGGGGGGTATTAGGCCTGAATTGTCTGCCTTTGTGTAGAGCTGGGCGATCCAGTGGACAAATGTTGAGGGGCGCATATGTCCAGGATTTTCCGCTGGACCGTCCAGTGCAGTGCCCTGCTTTTTTTTATCAAGCAGTTCTATAGACCAGGGGCAAGGGTGGACACTGTCAGGCAGGCCTCAGCCTGGGTTAGATGTGCCAGGGAGCCAGAAGGTGTTTGATAGGCTACTGGACAGAGCGCGTGCCTTCTTTGAAGAGAAGGACAGGGCCGAGGAGGAGCAGTCGACGCAATAGGCTAGATCTAAAAACTATGACGACGGCTGCGGCTGTTCCTCCTGCAGAGGAGTCGTGATCCTTCTTTCTCTTTCTTTTCCTTTCTTTTTCAGGCATTAACTTTGTAATTTGTTAAAATTTAATATAGTAAACTAAATATTGTAAAGTAGAGTAATATGACATAGGGTAAATTTCCTTTTCTTTGATCATTTGTAAACTCACTGGGGGCACGCGATCTGCATGCTTCAATTTGCTTGGTTGCTGTCGTCATCAATGTAAGTAGGTTAGCCTAGGCTTAGAATAGATTAGAATAGGTTAGCCTACAGTGACGATTAATATTGTTGTTCCTTAAGCTTTAGTTACCGTAAACTTTTTAAGAATGGAGGAGAAAATAAAGTCATTGCGGCGGTTCAGGGCTGCCAAGAAGGGAGGGATTACTAAACTTACCTCTAATCTGTCTGAATTTATTGAACATGCTGCTACACTGCATGATGTAAAGGGTGTGAAAATCACTTTAGAAAAGGTCCTAGCTAATATTGAGTCGTATAACGTAGAGTTGTATAGCTTATACTCAGATGATCAGTTAGAGGAGATGGTGAAAGATATGCAGTATGTTAATCAAGTAAACAGTCAGTTAGCTGAGTTGGATAGTGCTCTACAGACAACCACTACTGGTAGATCTCATGATAGCGCAGCAAGTAGGAAACAGAAGGGTATTAAGCTACCCTCCCAGAAGTTGCCAGTTTTTAATGGGGATCCAACACAGTGGGTGGGTTTCTGGGAGCTCTTTGATTGTAGTGTCCACTCCCAAACAGACTTAACTGACATTCAGAAATTTACGTATCTAAAGGGACAACTTAGTGGTGAGGCTCTACAAATTGTTAGTGGAGTTAGTTTGGTTGCTGCGAGTTATGAACCAGCGGTTAATATTCTAAGAAATAGTTATGGTCAAAAGGATCGCATCAAAGCAGCTCTCTTAGCGAAACTGTGTAATCTCCCGCATTCTAGCCAGGAGGTCAGTGCTCTGAAAGATGTTTCTGCGTCATTTGAGTGTGCGTTAGAGTCATTACGCTCTATGGATGTAACAGTAAGTGAAATGAGTGCAGTACTCTTACATAATAAACTTCCTAGTGCACTCTCTGAAGTGATTAAGCGTGAATTAAAAGACAACTGGCTGGATGTGGATGAATATGTTCGTGTGTTTAAGACTGAAGTGTGCAATCTAGAAAGTAGACATAATCCACTAGAACAGTTTGGGGCGACCGCCACAGCAGCATATGCGGTGTATCAGAAACCCGATACCAAGCAGAAGTATGGATGTAAGTTGTGTTTAAAGACAGAACATTTTTGGGCAAAGTGTGCAAAATACAAGAACAGTCCCGCCAAGGCCAATAGAGCAAGGCAGTTGAAATTGTGCGTCGGGTGCCTGTCGTCAGAACATGGCAGCCAGGGGTGTACTAACCCTAAAATTAGGCCGTGCCGATTCTGCCAACAGAAACATTTTAATTATTTGTTTCCGACGCCATGCCTTGAACAAACTGGACAACCAGTAGCCCCTGAACCAACAGTGACCATGGCTGTGGCTTCGGGCCGTAATGCAGTGTTGTTACCTACCATTCAGATTCCCTTGACCGACAGAAACGGTCATACCAGTAACGTAAGAGCTTTGTTGGACCAATGTTCGCAACGTACCTTCATCTTGCGCTCTGCTTTATCGCAGGTTGATTATGTTAGGGTCAGTAAGGAATAGCTAAGGCTCCAGGGATTTACTGGCTCACTTGGTAGTACTGAGTATGAAATAGTAGAGTTAACCTATCATCACAGAAGAAGGGTGCGTAAATTGAGGGCCGTTGTGGTGGAGGAGTTACCAGTATACAAACCAGGGAGAGTATCGTATAAATACGATAGAATATGACTCTTTTGTGATCTTGTATGTCTCTGTGACGTCACGATCTCTCCTACAGCACGACGTAGGACGAGTAGATCGTATATTATAAGATTGTAAATAAGTTAAGTTATAAAAGGCCTAATATGCTATTAAGCAATATTGCCATGGTCTTATGTAGTATATATGAATTTATCGTATATATTAATATAATTTATCGTATAGAGCAACCAAATGTGGTACGATAATTTGGGCTCCTGGCGGTTTGCCAAGGCAGCAAGGTGTGCTTTTGAGGTACGCCAGAGCCTTCACGAATACCAACCAGTTAACATCTAATTTTCCGCCCTCAGTTGATCGTGCTTTTGTGCCTCTAATCACAATACACATACAGCAATACACACAACTACACCATCACGACGCTCTCATCGACATCATGACTGACTGATAGATAAGCATATTATTCATGTCCATTCCCATGTAATCATTTATTCTTTCTTTAACTTGACTCGTGTCTTGGGACCGAAGTCTCGTTCCCCATTGTCCACCACCATATTGGGTAAAACGTTCTCCCTTGCCTCATTGCCACGTGGAACTATTGGTGAGTTAATTCCTGGCTAATATTAACCCTTATAAACTTACCCTATAATTATATACATTTATTATGTGAGACCTTTGGATATAAATTAGCTTGTTTCAGATTGAATTCAATTTAGATATAGAGTATTCATTTAGATTGATTTTATTTGATTCATTATAGCTTAGTAATATTTAACTTCCATTGATAGTTTACCACATTGGTGCCCAGACCCGGGAACTAGCTACCAGTAAGGGATTCTTAGGCAATGAGCAAGGGATTAGCCCAGGGATGCAGGAACAACTCTATGGTAAACTGGCAAGGCTAGCCAAGCGATGGTTAGAGCCGGAATGCAGGGTCACATCGTTGCACCTGCCCAAGTTCTGCATCCCACCCATCGTCTTTCCCCAATAATTTTCTTTTCCGTTTCAGACTTCCTGTGACATATGACCTGACCTAACATTTTTTCTTGTTCAATATGATCCATTAGTAGGTATTGCTATATAGTGTACTATTTTTTCTCCATAACATAGAAGTCCGCCGGTTGGCGTCTCTTAAGTAGCCTATTATTTGGCCGTTGTTTTTGTGACGTAATATTTAGATACATTGCCTATAGGCTCGCAAGCCAAATGGACAAAAACGGTAAAGAGACACCGTCTAGTGGGGTGCTGAACAAAGCCCCTAAAAATCAAAGGGCGGGCCTTCGGGGAGTAATAAATAGGCTAATAGTGGACGTCAACACTTTCATCACTACTGCTGAACTAGAGGAATTGGAGGCTAGATTAGAAAACGTCCAGGTCACCCACGGTCGTATTACGGCTCTGAGTGAGGTGATTGTGGCTGACATGACAGAGGAGGAAGAGATTGTTACAGAGTGTGATAATCGCGCCCTCTATGACGAACCTGTCTTTAGAGCGAAGTACCTATTACAGCGTGCAATCGCGAGTAAGAAGGGAGGCGATAATGAGGCCCATAGAAGGGCTGACCCAAAACATACTGTACACCTCCCAAAGCTCAATCTTCCTACATTTGGGGGCAAGTTAACCGAGTGGTTAGCTTTCTGGGACGTATTTCGATCTACGGTTCATGAATCCTCTTTGGATAATGTCCGCAAGTTTCACTATCTGAAGGGACAAATGGAAGGAGAGGCCTTACATTTAATAGAGGGTTTTGCAGTAGTAGGTGGTAGTTATCTTGAAGCGGTACACTTATTAGAGTCCACATACGGGGATAGAGAACAGTTGAAGATGGCCCATGTCGTTGCCTTGTTGGGGCTCGCAGAACCACAGTATAAGGTTGATGAGTTGACAAACTTCAGGGCAAATATGGAGTGCCATACTCGATCGCTAGATACCCTAGGGCTTACCACGCAGGAAATGATAGTCATTATCTTGCGTCAGAAGCTTCCTATGGCAATACTTGATAAGGTAAGATCATTTGAGCTGGGGGAGTTCAAAACTCAGTTCAGTAAGGAGATCAATAATCTACAGTTGAACAAAGGGAGAATGTATGAGTCGGGAGGGAGTGAGAATGTGGAGAAGAGGGGAACAGTAAGCATGACAGTGGGGACTAAAGTAAAGAAAGAGGGTGTGTATAAGAACCTGCTCAGATTCTATGTAAGCTATGTAACAACAAACATAAATGGAGTTTCTGCATAAAATACCCAACAAATGAGACAAAACTAGCACAGGCGAAAAGATTGAAGCTATGTGTATGTTGTCTAAGTAAAGTACATGGTAAGCAGGGACAATGTACTGCTACATACTTAAGGCCCTGTCGCCACTGCAAAGGACATCACTTTGATAAGTTGTGTCCTACAGCAGATAAAGTCAAAGACGTAAAAAATGAGGGTACTACAACTGTGGCACTAGGTAGCACGCAAGACACCACTATATTGCCCACAATACAGATTCCCATGGAAGGTAATGACAGTAACAAAGTTTGTCGGGTACTCCTAGATCAAGGGTCTCAACGTTCCTTTATAAAGAGGTCCGTACTAGTGGGACTGAAGCACCGAATCGTAGGGGCTGAGACTCTTCGATTACAGGGCTTCACAGGGGTTACTGATAAACAAGACTACGAGATAGCGGAGATTTCATATTTCTATCGTAAAAACCGGTACTTTATGACTTGTATCGTAGTAGACACCCTACCAGAATATGTATCTGTGGGTGTGAAGAAGGTGGAACACGCATTACGTAGCAAAGGGGTTAACTTGTCAGATCCCATGGGAAATCAGAGTGAGGTGCATGTTCTACTTGGTGTGGATCATTATTATGAAGTAGTATACACTGGATTTAAAAAGATGTGTGGTGTAATTTTAATCCCCACTAAATTTGGATACTGCATGAGCGGAAAGGTGCATACTACACAGTCAAAGGTCCTGGTCGACACGGTCTCGATATATAGAGTCAATGTAACCGCGGCAGAGGAGTTGGGAAGGGAGGATTCCCAACCTAGTGACCCTAAGATGGCTGCCGAGTTCGACCTGGAATGACTGTGGAGATTGGATCACATAGGCATTAATCCTATGGAGACTGATTATGACTCTGAAGTTGCGCTACAAAGGTTTGACGAGTCTGTGTGCTACTGTGCCTCAGACAAGCAATATAAAGTTAGTTTACCCTGGAAGAACAGTGAGATAAGCCTGCCTACCAACTATGGTTTGGCATTAGGTCGCTTGCGCGCATTGCAGCGGAAATTGTCTAACGAACCGAGCACGCGCCAGGCGTATGACGATGTATTTCGGAGTTATGAGGATAGGGGCTTTATTGAGAGAGTCGATGTCAAGGAACCGTGTAAGAAGGGTAGGGTTCACTATCTGGCCCATCATGGGGTAAAGAAAGACAGCGTCATCACACCAATACGGGTGGTGTATGACTGTTCTGCCCACCAAGGTCAACAACCCAGTCTGAATGACTGCCTGTTGACAGGTCCGTCCATGGTGTCGGACCTGTCCCAACATCTATTGCGGTTTAGGCTGGGGAAGTACGCCTATACCAGTGACATCGAGAAAGCATTCTTGATGGTCAAGCTCAAGGAGGAAGATAGAGATGTTACCCGCTTTCTTTGGTTCAGCGACATTAGCGACTCTGAAAGTCCCATCATAATATACCGTTTTCGGGTTGTACTCTTTGGGGCCACTTGCTCGCAGTTTTTGTTAAACGCTACAATCAGAAAACATCTAGCTGACACTCATGAGGACACAAGTAAACTATCTCGCGGATTATACATTGACAATTTGCAGGGTACTAGCGATAGTCAAGATGATTTGTTGTATGCATACTGGCAAGCACGCAGATTGTTTGCGGATGCACATCTATTTCTCCGCGAGTGGGTTACTAATAGTGAAGATCTTCAGAGTTTAATACAAGTGGATGGTACGGCATCTCTTAACCAGGAAAAGTCCAGAAATTTGGGGATGATCTGGCAACCTAAACATGACATACTAACTTTTCAATCAAGGTCTTTTGCTCAGCAGACAGGAGCGCACACAGGTAGCCCTTGAAGAAATTGTGAAGGAGCAGAAGGAAGAGAGAGAAAAGGAAAAGAAAGAGTTTGAAAAAAATGTAGTGCAAGTTTTAAAGAAGAAAGAGAAGGTAGTGAGAGAGACAATAGATAGAGGTAAGTGTGTAGTAATCTTTGGAGATGTGGAAGAGCACCTGGCAGATATGAAGGTAAGAAAGGAAAGGGATGTTGTGAAAGTCAAGGGGATACTGGATTACTTAGACGAGGGTTATGGATGGGTAAAAGAACTGGAGGAGGTGAGAAGGTTAGGAATATATAAGAAGGGCGAGATGAGACCACTAAGAGTGGAACTAAAGTTTAGATCAACAGCAGAAGCAGTAGCCAATGTGAGCTGGAAATTAAATTCGACAGAGCTGAATCATATAAGGGTAAAAAAGGACCTAAGTGTAGAAGAACGAGAACAGTTAAGGGAACTCCAAGCTAAGGCTGATGAAGAGAATGGAAAGTTGTCTGAAGAGCAAAAGAAGATTTTTTTTTGAAGAATAAGGGAAGGGCAAGTAAGAACATAAGAACATAAGAACATAAGAACATAAGAACATAAGGAAGTGGTACATCAGGAGCCACCAAGAACCGAAAGTAAGAGGAGTGATAGGGAAAGAGACAGAGAGACAAGTACGAAGTCAAAGCAAGGAGACGGAGCGAGAGATAATGCAGGGAGCAGGGGACCGGAGAGAGAGCCAGGATGTGGTGGAGAGGATGGAACAGAGGGAGAGAGAGGGGGGAGGAGAATAGAATTAGTGGGGGAGGTGGAACTGGGTCAGGGAAGGGATGGAGGAGGAGGAGGTGAACCTGGTAGGAGGCAGAGAGGGAAGAGAAACAAGGAGGTGGATTCAAATATACTGTGCTACTACACTAATATAGATGGAATAAACAGTAAAAAGGTAGAGTTAGATAATATATTAAGAAAAAATCAACCACAGATAGTCTGTTTGACAGAGACAAAGCTGAACCAGGACTTTGACAGCAACATAGTGTTTAGTGAAGGATATAATATATGGAGAAATGATAGAAAGGGTAAAAGGGGAGGTGGAGTGGCAGTATTAGTTAAGAACCCTATGACAGCAAAGCACGTGGAGTTAAATAATGACAAGGCAGAAATAATGGCAGTTGAACTCAATGATATAGAAGGAAAAAAGCTAGACATAGCAGTAGCTTACATGCCACCAAAGACCAGAGCATGGAGGGAGTTGGAGTTTGGGGAGATGGTAGAGGATATGATTCAGTCGTTGAGAAGATTGCTTTTAAGGAAGAATCGATTGATCTTGGTAGGAGATTTCAACTGTAGTGAGGTTGATTGGGAATCGGGAGATGCAGGGCCAAATCAGAGATCTTGGGGAAGTCGGCTAGTGGAGTTGGTTACGGAAAATGTACTTACACAACATGTGAAGGAAAATACAAGAATGAGGGGTTATAACGAACCTTCTAAACTCGATCTGATTTTTACAAAAGATCCTCACGAAATTAGTGATATAAACTATCTATGTCCTGTAGGTAAAAGTGATCACCTATTACTAAAATGGAAGTTGACCTCGAGTAATGCCAATAGATTAGACAATAGCTACATAAATGACAGATTAAATTATAGTAAAGCTGATTATGTATCCTTGAAAAGATATTTAGAGGGAGTAGATTGGGATCTTATTTTGAAGGAACGGGACGTACAAGGTAAATATAGTAGATTCCTCGAAATTTATAGAGTAGGAACCAATATGTTTGTCCCAAGATATAAAACTGGAAATTTTACTAAGAAGAAAGATTGGTTTAATTTGAAATGCAAAAGAGCTTTGGGTAGGCGTGATGCAGCTTGGGCTAGATTAAGAAGAAGGAACACTGAGAGTAATCGGAATAAATATAAACAGGAGAGGAATAGATATGTTAACATAATTAGGCAAGTTAAAATGAACTATGAGAAGAACATAGTAAATAAATGTGAAAGTGACCCTAGATTATTTTATAAATATATAAACAGTAAGTTGAAGGTAAAAAAACAAATTACTAAATTAAAGAGTTGATGCTAGGACGTATGAAAATGTATCGGACATGTGTGAGGTAATGAATAACAAATTGGGGTCAGTTTTTACTAGAGAGGAAGGTTTTGACGAACCACAGGCGGGAGTACTGGAGAGTGGTCTTAGTAAGATTGAAATAACTAGAGATGAGCTGTTATCTGCGATGAGAGGACTTGAAGTAAGGAAAGCTATGGGACCGGATGAAGTGTCTGCCTGGGTTTTAAAGGAGTGTGCAGAGCAATTAGTGGAGCCAGTGAGGGACATAATTCAAGCTTCCTTAGATAAAGGACAGGTTCCTGTTGAATGGAAAAGAGCTAATATCATTCCGATATACAAGAATGGAAACCCTGAGGACCCTCTAAACTATAGACCAGTTTCACTTACTAGTATTGTATGCAAGATTTGTGAAAAGCTAATTAGGAAGAGATGGATGAAAATGTTGGAGAGAAAGAAAATAATAACCCCAAAGCAATTTGGATTCAGAGAAGGGACATCTTGTGTTACCAGTTTGCTATGTTATTACAGTAGGGTGATAGATGTACTCCAAGAAAGAGGCGGATGGGTGGACTGCGTCTACTTAGACCTTTCCAAAGCATTCGATAAGGTACCACATAAGAGATTGTTATCTAAGCTTGAGACGCTAGGATGTGTCAGGGGGAGTTTGCTGAAATGGATGGAGAGCTATTTAACAGATAGGGAAATGAGGACCAACATTAGAGGAACTTACTCATCGTGGCGGAAAGTTGAGAGTGGTGTGCCGCAGGGATCTGTGTTGGCACCTTTCATGTTCCTTATGTACGTGAATGACCTGCCGATAGGCATAAACTCTTACATGTCAATGTTTGCAGATGACGTAAAAATTATGAGACAAATAACAAATAAAAGTAGTTGTGAGGAGCTGCAAGGGGATTTAGATAAAATATACGAATGGAGCACCAAGTGGAAAATTAAATTTAATATAAGTAAATGTCATGTGTTAAATATGGGAAGAAGTGTGAATAGACCAAATTGGGAGTACAGGATGGGAGATAATAAAATTAGCAAGGCCGAAAAAGAAAAAGATTTAGGGTTGATTATACAAGATAATTTGTCGCCAGAGAAACATATTAACAAGCTCTTTAGCGGAATGTATGCAATGGCCGGGAATATGAAAGTTGCTCTGAACTATTTGGACGAGACCATGGTAGCGAAAATTATGAAGAGTAATATTAGACCAAGATTGGAGTATGCAGCAGTGGTGTGGTCCCCGCATCTAAAGAAGCATATTCACAAGTTAGAAAGAATCCAGAGAGCAGTCACTAGATTGGTTCCAAGTATCAGAGAACTGCCATATGAAGGGAGGCTATACAAATTAAATCTACCGAGTCTAAAAGAGAGGAGAGAGAGGGGAGACATGATAATGATGTACAAATGTACCCGGGGGCTGGAGAGGCTGGATAGGGAGGATATATTAATTATGGATACAGGAATAACTAGAGGCCACAGCTACAAAGTAAAAAGACCTACCTGCAAGAACGATATCAGGAAGTTTAGCTTCCCCTATAGATGTATTGACAAATGGAATGGGCTGGAGGAGGAGGTGGTAGGGGCAAGGAACATCCATATTTTCAAGAAAAAATTGGATAAAAAGTAGACTGAGAGACGGGACAACACGAGCTTAGCTCAACTCCTGTAAACTACAATTAGGTAAATACAATTAGGTAAATACAAAAAGAAGTCTGTTGAGCAAAGTTGCGCAATTTTTTGATCCTTTGGGTCTAGCATTACCTGTTACCATAAGAGCTAGGATTCTAATGCAGGAAGTTTGGAGACGTAAAATAGGATGGGATGACAGTTTGCCCGAGGACCTGAATGACCAAGGGACATTGTTGTTGAATGAATATGCCATCCTAGGTACTAAACCTATACCTCGTAAAGTGGCGGCGTTCGGTGACGTTGCGTTACACACGTTTTGCAATGCTAGCGCCACGGCATACGGGGTAGCCATATATGTTGTTACTTCATTTGGGGCACATTTAGTTACAGCCCGGGCCAAGGTAGCCCCGGTTAAGAAGGTAACTATCCCTAAAATGGAATTGACTGCCATGCTGCTATTAGCACGTCTGGTGCAACATGTACGCGCAGCATACGAGAGCGAATTAAATATTGAAATCGTTCATGTATGGTGCGATAGTCAGGTCGCACTCAACTGGATACATAGCAAGAAGTCTCTGCCAGTTTATGTGCGGAATAGGGTAGATGAGATTAGAGCCCTTTTGCCAGACGTTGCTTATCATTATGTAAATACAAAGGAAAACCCTAGTGATCTCATAACTAGGGGTATAACGGCTAGCCAGTTAATGAAGTCCGAATTGTGGTGGCATGGTCCAAAGTGGCTGCTCCATGAAAGTGAATGGACGATATGGCATGCTGTTGGTGAGGGACTTCTGCCACTGGAAACAGTGGCAGTTACAGCCCAACCAAATGAGCCACCGGGTCCTATCATGAAGTGGGCAAGATTCGGTGACTATAATAAACTAGTCAGAGTTGTAGCTTGGATGTTGCGATATGTATCCAATCTCAAGCTTAAAGTAACGGGCCAACTCTGCAACAGGGGTCACAACATTGATGCTCGTGAATTTAAAGCAGCTGAAGTAACTTTGATCAAATGGGTTCAAGTAGAAACCTTTTCCAATGAATTAGAATCCTTGAAAAGCTCGAATAAGACATTAATGCCTAATATAGTGCGTCAACTAAGGTTGCACCAAGACAATGGCCTCATCAGGTGTGAGGGTCGCCTGAAGTGGTCGGGTGTACCAGACGGCACAAACCGACCTATACTTATGCCAACAAGACATCACGTTACTGATCTATTGATCATACGTGCACATAGGGAAGTAAAACACTACGGGGTATGTCATATTATATCAAATTTACGTCTCACATGGTGGATACCCAGAGTTCGACAAGTAGCTCAACGCGTAGTGAGAAAGTGTGTAATATGCCAGAGACTAAAGGGTAAACCATATGCAACTGGACCAGCTCCACCTCTACCTGAATGCCGTGTAAAGCACGTAGAACCTTTCCAAGCGGTAGGATTAGATTACACAGGGGCATTGAAGACGAGGGAGAGTGATAAGGTTTATATATTATTGTTTACCTGTGCAACATCTCGAGCGGTACACCTAGAACTATGTGATAATATGTCTAGCGAAGAATTTATGCTGGCGTTCAGACGGTTTTGTGCCCGTCGTTCATTCCCTCAACTCATTCTTAGCGACAATGCTCCCACTTATGTCCAAGCATCAAAATATCTAAAGGATATGAGTAGTGATCCTACTATCATCACTTTTTTGGGAGAGAAGAAGTGCGAATGGAGGTTCATTCCAGTTAAGGCACCTTGGTTTGGTGGCATGTGGGAACGGTGTGTCGGCATAGTAAAGTCAGGACTCAGAGCGGTTGTAGGACGTGCTTTATTAAAGAAGAGTGAGTTGACGACAGTCCTCACAGAGATAGAGGCAGACGTGAATGATCGCCCGCTTATATACGTGTACACCGACCTGCAAGAACCACTACCATTAACGCCAGCTCACTTGCTATATGGGAAACCATTGACTGCGTTTCCATCTGATTTCCAATCCATAGTAGAGTTAGAGGATCCCTCGTTGTACTCTGAGGTAGCGGTGTCTAAGAGATACCAGTATATATCCAGAATAATCGAGGATTTTAGGAAACGGTGGATTAGTGAATATCTGCTAGCATTGAGGGAAAGGAGTGTTACTCCCTCTGGTAGACCAACGGCACCTACAGTTGGTGAAGTTGTTTTAATTAAAGAAGATAGTCCTCGTTTATACTGGAAATTAGGCCGCGTATTGGAGGTATACAAGGGGGCAGACTCTGTAGAGCGGGTGGCGCTATTAAAGACAGCCACTGGAACTACTGTTCGTCCTATCGCACGTTTGTACGCTTTGGAGCTCGATTCCGCATTGCAATCTGAGGCTCCACCTGTTATTGCTGGGTCCGAGGATTCTCAAAGGAACGACTCACCTCATACTGATGGTGATCATTCTCGGACCGGGACGCGTCCCAGACGCGCTGCTGCTGGCGCCGTCGACTTGTGGCGTCAGAAGATAGCCTCTGGGCAACTTTAGGTTTAAGGTGCGGTTCAGGTCTTTTTTGTGGGGGGAGTGTATCGTATAAATACGATAGAATATGACTCTTTTGTGATCTTGTATGTCTCTGTAACGTCACGATCTCTCCTACAGCACGACGTAGGACGAGTAGATCGTATATTATAAGATTGTAAATAAGTTAAGTTATAAAAGGCCTAATATGCTATTAAGCAATATTGCCATGGTCTTATGTAGTATATATGAATTTATCGTATATATTTATATAATTTATCGTATAGAGCAACCTAAATGCGGTACGATAATTTGGGCTCCTGGCGGTTTGCCAAGGCAGCAAGGTGTGCTTTTGAGGTACGCCAGAGCCTTCACCAACACCAACCAGTTAACATCTAATTTTCCGCCCTCAGTTGATCGTGCTTTTGTGCCTCTAATCACAATACACATACAGCAATACACACAACTACACCATCACGACGCTCTCATCGACATCATGACTGACTGATAGATAAGCATATTATTCATGTCCATTCCCATGTAATCATTTATTCTTTCTTTAACTTGACTCGTGTCTTGGGACCGAAGTCTCGTTCCCCATTGTCCACCACCATATTGGGTAAAACGTTCTCCCTTGCCTCATTGCCACGTGGAACTATTGGTGAGTTAATTCCTGGCTAATATTAACCCTTATAACCTTATAATGGATGAACGAATGAAGAAATCTGTGATGGATGCTAGGGTGTATAGTGGTATTGGAGGGGGTCTGTCTGATCATTATGTAGTGGTAGCTAAGGTTAGGATACAAAAGAAGTGGGTGAGGAGAGCGGGAGGGAGGCGAGAGGAGGGTGGAATGGTGAGGAGGGTGGAGAGGTTGCAGGAGGAGGAAATCAGGGAGGAGTACAGGAGAGCAGTGGAAAGACGACTAGGTGGGTTCGACCTGGAAGTTATGGAGGAAGTGGAGGAGATGAGCAAGGTGTTTAAGGATGAGATCTGTGCAGCATGTGAGGAGGTGTGTGGAGTGAGGAGAAGAGGGAGGGGAGTGAAAGGTACAGCATGGTGGACAGAAGAGGTACGAATAGCTGTGGAAGAAAAGAAGAAAGCATATAGAGAGTGGTTGGGTAGCAGAGGGAATGAAGATTCCGAGAGACAGAAACGAGCGAGGTACGTGGAGAGTAAGAGGGTGGTGAAGAGAGTAGTGAAGGAAAGTAAGAGAAGAGTAGATGAGGAATTTGGAAGGAATCTGAGTGTAAAATGGAGGGAGAGTAAGAAACTGTTCTGGAAAGAAGTCAAGAAAGTTAGGGAAGGTAGCAAGGGAAACAGTAAGGGTGTGAAAGATAAGAATGGGAGAATGCTAGCCGAGAAGCAAGAGAGAGTCGAAAGATGGAGGGAGTACTTCAGTGAGTTGCTAAATGAAAGGAATGAAGAGCCAGCAAACATAGCTGGATATGGTATGGGAGGGAGAAGAAGAGAAGTAGTGGAGGAGGAGGTGGGGATCAGGAGGTCAGAAGTGTGGGAAGCCATGAAAAGAGTGAAGTTGGGGAAAGCACCAGGAACAGATGGAGTGTGTGGGGAAATGTTGAGGTATGGTGGTGAGATAGTGATAGAATGGGTATGGAAAATGTGCAAACTAGCATGGGAGAAGGGGAGTGCACCCGATGACTGGAAGACTGGCATAATAGTCCCCCTATATAAGGGCAAAGGGGAAAGAGGAGTGTGTGGTAACCACCGAGGAATATGTCTTCTAAGCGTAGTAGGGAAGGTATACAGTAGGGTAGTGATTGAGAGAGTGAGAGTGAGAACGGAGAAATGGATAGGCGACGAGCAGGGAGGTTTTAGGAAGGGAAGAGGATGTGTAGATCAGATTTTTACCCTGAATTGTGTTGTGGAGAAGTATCTGGAGAAGAAACAAAAGGTGTATGTTGCCTTTATGGACTTGGAGAAGGCCTATGACAGAGTGGATAGAGAAGGTTTGTGGAAAGTACTTAGAATATACGGAGTAGAGGGCAAGTTGCTGAAAGCAGTGAAGAGCATGTATGAGGGTGCAAAGGCGGCAGTACGTGTGGAGAGTGAGCAGAGTGAGTTCTTTGACCTGAATGTTGGTTTGAAACAGGGGTGTGTGATGTCCCCGTGGTTGTTTACTGTATATATGGATGGAGTTATGAAAGAAATACTATCAAGAGCAGTGGATGTTGGTGTATCGCTGAAAAGGGAGGGAATTGAGTGGAAGCTACCTATACTGCTGTTTGCGGATGATACAGTTCTGATGAGTGATAATGAATGGGAGTTGCAGGGTCTGGTAAATGAGTTTGGAACAGTGTGCGAAAAACGGAATTTGAAGGTAAATACGGGGAAGAGCAAGGTTATGGTCTTCGAAAGGGGTGAAGTCACAGAGTGTGAGGTGAAGCTGAACGGTCAGGCTATGGAGATCGTCAACTCTTTTAAGTATCTGGGCAGTGTGTTGAGTAAAGATGGGACTATGGATGAAGACGTGCGGGAGAGGGTACAACAGGGGAAGAGGGTTGTAGGAACGCTAAAAGCAGTAACAAGAAATAGGGTGGTCAGTATGGAAGTGAAGAAGTCCTTGCATGACAGTGTGGTAATCCCGACACTGACTTACGGAAGCGAAGCATGGACGTTGGTTGAGAGACTCAGACCAAGAGTGAGAGCAGTGGAAATGAATTACTTAAGGAGTGCGTGCGGAGTTACATGGAGGGATAGACAGACTAATGAGGAAGTAAGAAGGAGGTGTGGTGTGGAGGTAGATGTGCTGGAAAGTGTGAAAAGGAACAACTTGAGATGGTTCGGCCATATGGAACGTATGGAAAGCGAGAGAATGACTAAGAGGGTGTATGAGAGCGAGGTGGAGGGACAGAGGGGGAGAGGTAGACCGAATATGAGGTGGAAGGATGGAGTGAGGAAGTACATGAACGAAGGTGGTGGTGGTTGGGGGGAGGGGCGTCGACTGACTGGGGACAGAGGTGCATGGGGGCGGTTCGTTCGTGGCCACCCCTTCGGGGATCACGGCGTCAGGCAATAGATAGATAGATAGATAACCTTACCCTATAATTATATACATTTATTATGTGAGACCTTTGGATATAAATTAGCTTGTTTCAGATTGAATTCAATTTAGATATAGAGTATTCATTTAGATTGATTTTATTTGATTCATTATAGCTTAGTAATATTTAACTTCCATTGATAGTTTACCACAGAGAGGATTAGAGATGGAGGTAAATGCTATCAAGGCTCGGGGTTACAAATTAGCCGATCCAGGTGTCACTGATGGAGATATGATAGGGTTACTGATTGGGGTGGACTTTTATTACCACTTTGTACATTCAGGCTATGTCAGGGAAGGAAGTATAGTTATGATACCCACAATTTATGGTTATGCACTGAGTGGCACTTATCAGTCAGATATAGAAGAGACCCATGTAGAGTTAGTCACTGTTCTTAAGTTAGCAGTAGATCCTTTAGTGGAGATACAGGAAGATATTGGCAGTAAATCTCCAGAATTAAAGGATCTAACTGCTCTATGGGACTTGGACCATATTGGTATAAGTCCTAATGAGACTGGTAAGGGTGGGGAGAGAGTCTTAAATAGATTTTCTGAAACGGTACAGTATTCCGAAGCACAGGGACAGTATATAGTGGAACTGCCGTGGAGAGATAACATAGATAAATTACCTGATAACTTTAAGTTAGCCCTGGGCAGAATGAGAGGCTTGCAGCGTAAATTTATAAAATATCCCAACTACTGTCAACAATATACAAAGGTTCTGGATAATCAGATAGAAAGGGGGTTTATTGAAAGGGTAGAAAACAGGACTCACGCTGGTCATCCCATTCACTACTTAGCTCACCATGGTATTACTAAGGATAGTGTTACTACGCCTGTACGGATAGTGTTTGACTGTTCGGCTAGGATGGACGAGAAGGCGTTCAGTCTGAATGACTGTCTCCATACAGGTCCATCGCTAGTGGCTGACCTCACACAGGTACTTCTACGCTATAGATGCCATCAATTTGTCTGGGTGAGTGATATTGAGAAAGCATTTCTCATGGTGGGGTTGACTGAGAAGGATAGGGATGCTACTAGGTTTCTGTGGCCCGTTGATCCCTTAGATGTTGCAAGTCCTTACATTGTCTACCGGTTCCGTGCAGGTCTGTTCAGGGCCACCTGTTCCCAGTTCCTCCTTAATGCTACCATTCAAAATCACCTGTCTATGATACAGGAGAACAGTGAAGTATTTAATAAGCTAAAAAGGGGGTTGTATATTGATAACTTACAGGGGACTGGTGATGATGTAAGTGATTTGCAACAACAATGTTGGGATGCCCGTAGAATGTTTTCCAGCGCTAACCTGTCTTTACGTGAGTGGGTCACAAATAATGAGAGTTTGCGGGAACCTTTGCACCTGAAGGGTATAGCTTCCGCCAAACAAGATGGGGTTAAGGTACTTGGCGTTGCGTGGCTGACTGATAAGCATATGTTGCAGGTTAATTGCCGCGGAAGTAGCCCTGCATTGGTTACAAAACGTGAGGCTCTAAGTCTAACCGCGAGTGTGTTCGATCCTCTAGGAGTGTTGCTAACGGTAACCATCCGGGCGCGGAGGTTCGTACAAGACTTGTGGAGATTAGAGTGTGGGTGGGATGTACCCATTCCAGATGACATGAGAGCTAACTGACAGGGTATTTATGACGATATGATAGATAGTACAGGTATCATGTTTCCCCGTCAGGTCACTAATTCTAAGAGGGTTACGCTGCACCTATTTAGTGACGCTAGCTCAGTAGCATATGGTGTAGCGGCCTATGCGGTTGGTGATGAGGTGAGTAGGTTAGTAATGGCCAAAGCTAAGGTGGCGCCTATTAAGTCCCTCACCATACCTAAGATGGAGTTGACTGCTGTTCTTCTCGCAGCTCGTCTCGCATGTTATACATGTGAGGCCTACGCGGACGAGCTGATTATAGAGAATGTATACCTCTGGTCGGACAGCCAGATAACCCTATGCTGGTTGTCTAGTAAAAAGATTTTGCCTATATATGTTCAAAATAGAGTTGATGAGATAAAGTCATTAGTCCCCGGCACTCATTTTCGTTATGTGTCCACAGAGGGCAACCCCAGTGATCTAGTCACCAGAGGGATTTCATATGTGTCCTTAGTTGTTTCTTCGCTTTGGTGAGGAGGGCCCACATGGTTACCTCACCAAATGCTATGGCCTGATCATGGCCCAATAGGGGGCTCAATAGGAGGGGACACCACTGTGGGTTGTAACACGAGTCAAGAAGGAACCCTGTCATTGCCGGTACCGGTTGCTCCTACTGCCATATTGAATTGGGACCGGTATGGCTCATATATGAAGCCATGGCATGTAATGGCATGGGTCCTTAGGTTTATTAGGTGTTACGACCGGGACTACGAATAAAACAAGGGCACTCAATGATTGGACTAGTAATAGGGCACTATGTAACAACGGTACGCTAGATCCAAACCCTCGAACTTATATGCCGGCGAACAACACACCTATACCCTCCAGGGTTTATCTGCGATAGTGGGGTATCCTTAACTGGGCATAAATGTACTCTACTTCAGGCTTACCTGCACTGGTATAGCCTGATAACAAACAAGATGCAAGTTACGTTAAAATGCAGAAAAAGGAATCTATGGAAAGATGAATTAAATCACTGCAAGATTTAATACAATAAAAAGATGCTTCAATACAGTTACTCTAAACAACAATAAACTCTTCACTCCTATCTGAAAGAAAGTGAAGTATAGTCCTACAGCATAGACCTGGAAACTTCTGAAGAAAGTCTGATGGTCATAAGATGCTCGTACTGATTTAGAACTATATAAAGGCAGGAGGCAGGACACCACACGTGTAAATCGAATACACTAAAAGATAGGACATATAATGTTAACTGACACGAAAATACTATAAATACGCAACGGTAGCAATGCTCGACACTAAAAGAAGTACTTCCTCATCAACGAAACAGTCTGCTATGGTTGTGCGGCTCAGCAACAACCGAGACTAATAAATGCTGTGAATAATAATGCGCACATATCAAAGAGCTTATATTAAATACTAACAAGTGTCTACTCGATTAATAATGTCTAGCTGGGATACTCTAGGTAAGGAACTGGGGTTGAGCAAGACAGGCTCGTAGCCTAGCGATGTCCTGAAGACTGCATCCTTTAAGTTACGTTAATTGAATAGGGGGCTCTCTCGACAGATCCAGATCACAAGTATCTGGTTCTATCCTGGCGACCCTCTAAAGACAAGCGAAGAGGCAGCAAAGTGTGGAACTGGTACAGGCCAAAACCCTCAGTCAACACAATGCTGCACTCGCAAAGGACGCAACCGAAAAGACAACCCAGGGTACCACAGGACCGGTCGAAGTCGTGTAGGTATAAGCAAACCGTACACACATCGGAGACAACGACTACAGTTATCTTATCCCAGTCTAGCATTAAATAAAAGAGCAGAAACACTAAATCAATAATGGAGACACACAAAGTTCTTAACCTATACTAACTAAGAACCCTCAAACCTATTCTAAGTACATGTAAATATCTCTGAGGACGGCGCATGCAATACAATGGGCCGGCTATGAAAACTGTATGCAGAACCCAAGGGGAGTGTTGTGCAGTTAATAAAGGTTAGAGTTATAGTCAGAGTCAGTCAGAGAGGAGGGTCACATCCGTCGCGGTCCGGGATTTTTCGACTATCCCGCGGGATACTGGTGATTAAACTTCCAAAAAATCACACACAAAAACAAACGTAGTGTCGCGGTTCTGTGAAGTGCAAAATCGAACCAATTGATAAAATATCTGGAGAGATATACGCGTTTTGGAGAACAAATCCGTTAATTCCTACAGCAGTGCCACGGCGCTGGTCTAGGACAGGCCTAGGGCAGGCCCATAAGGCGGGTGGAAAGAAGAAGGGAAAGAAAAAACCGTTATGTCCCAAAAGCAAAGTGTTAGCTATATAGTCCTATGAAATCAAACAGGGCTATGGGAAAATAGGAAGCCTAAGTTAAAAGTGATAGTGAACATCTTATATCACGTAAATAAACTAGGAAAGTATAATACAGATAATTAAAGTCAGGGGAACTTTTAACTTTTAGCTTGGGAACAGGACGTATGCTGTAAACAAAATACCCTCAGTGACCGCAAAGACCATAAACACATATATCCCCTCGCTCTCCTGGACACGTCCCCTCCCCTCCCCCTATACGATTTTACCAAAAGCAAAACTTAACCTCGACAGGATATTGATGATACAACTGAACCAAAATCATCCACATAACCAAACTTAGTGTCGCGGTTCTGTGTAGTGTCAAGTCGAATTGATGGCATAAATATCTTCGGAGATATAACAAAAGCGTGTGAAAACAAAAACAAAAACCGTTATTCCCCAATGCCAGGCATAATCAAGGGAACGATGGGTTTTTAGTCCAGTGTGCAAAGTTAAAATCGCATATTAGTGAAAAGTGGCTAGATCACGATTCATGTATGTAAACTGTATCTCATGAAAAAAAAAAAAAAAAAAATACCAGCATTTATACAGAACTTACAATTTCCAAAGAAAGTTTAGGGCCAGTGTAAGTGAGCGTCCTACCACCACCGTACCAAAACACATAAATCGCTTAGCACTTGACGAGTGTCATAGGCCCCCTCTCACCAACACCACCCCTCCCCCTTGACGTAGACACATTCTAAACCGTGGTACCGGTATACGATTTTACCGAAATGGGAACTTAAACTCGAACAGATAAACAAAATATCATAAAAAAAACAAAAAAAAAAACAGAGAAGCATAATAAGTTAACTATTTAACAAATCGCATATCGCGGGATATTATTAGTAGTGACGTTATTGAGGAAGAAACTCTCATGCAACCATCAATAGTGTAAATTCGGACCTGGGATAAGAGAGACTGGAAGTGGTTAGGGCAGTGATGATTCTGTTTCATAAGTTTATCGAAAGTGTTACTTAAAGTTTAAACCAAAGCCAGTGTTAATGATTGGAAGCTCGAACAAGTCCTAACCACAAAACAGTGACACCCCCCCCCCCCCTCTCTCTCTCTCTCTCTCTCTCTCTAGCCCTTTTCCCTCCCCTGCTTCGTTACATACAAGAAAGTCGAGTAAAATATTCTTATAGATATGAATACCAAGGACGTTTGCAGTATCTGTAGGGACAGAGTGAGAGACAAACGTGGCACAAAATGCCAAATATGCAAAGACAAGTTTCATTGGTGCTGCATAGGACTTTCAACACCGATAAACATGGCTTATAATAATAAGGGGAAGAACTTCCATATTTGCAACAGCTGTGCCGAGTTCACAATGCAAATCATCCAGACTGTGGAAAAAACAGAGGTACAAGATAGACCTAAATATAGCCAAGAGGTGGTGTTATTCCAACAACACTGGGGAAACACACCAAGAATTTTCCCTCATACATCCCTGACCACAATCGTATCGACGTCACCAAATACCACACCGCCGCCGCCTCCCACCTCCCCACATGACCCACCCCACTCCACACCTCTGCCATCTGCCTACTTACGCCCGGCAGATCATGACACCCAGCCCCCCTCTACACCACCTCATAACACCACACCACTATCTCCCCCAACTACCAGACCTCCCCCTCCCAGACCCAACTAGCCCCGCAGCATAGCTCACCACCTGCCCACCTACAACCGACACGTAACTCCACCCCCCTGCAGGCCTCACCCACCCATACACCAAGCCCACTATCAACCACAACCACACTTAGCTCACCACATAACCCCTCACAGCCCCAGCCACACCTACTGGGGCTTTCTACACCAGTGTGTAGATATTATCTGGAAAGAAGGTGCTACTTGGGTCAAAAGGGCCAATATAATGGGAAGTCATGTAGATTTGATCATCCCAAAATTTGCAACAACATAACCAGTCATGGAAAATGTAGATTTGGTGAAACCTGCAAATACCACCACCCATCCCTTTGCAAGACATCACTTGAGAACAAGACCTGCTACAATATGAAATGCCCAGCTTTTCATATTAAAGGGACTTGGAGATATGCTAGACCTAACACAAATGGTAGCCCAAAAAACTCTCTAGCTATGCGAGGACGAGACAGAGGAAAAAGGGAAGGAGGGAAAGGGCAGACGAAGAAGATGAAGAGACTGAGGGAGATGGAGGAGCACATAGAACACCTCGAGCACCTCCTGGCCTCCCAAGAGTGGCAAATACATCCCGAAGACTATTAGGTACACATAGTACTCCAAACAATCTCTCCCAAATCTTGTTTGCAAATATCCAAGGCCTAAAAAATAGAACCACGAACAAAGTACCATTTAGTAGGGGCCTGCTAGAAGAAGGAAACGCTATATTTGCGGCTCTCACAGAAACTCACATTAAAGATCAGGAAGATAGTGAGGTATGGATTCCTGGTTACAACCTACATAGGGCGGACAGAACGCATAGATCACATGGAGGTGTAGCCTTGTACATCCATGACTCACTGATATGTACTGAATTCCTAAATAACAGTAATGAAGTAGTGGAAATACTTGGAGTTAAAATAGAATCCCTAAATTTAGCAGTTATTGTTACATACAGGCCACCAGACGCATCCCGAAAATAATTCAAAACCCAGCTCAACAAAATAAAATCAGAAGTGGAAACCCTGGGGAACCCAACACCAAATATTATATGGCTAGGAGACTTTAACCTACCAAACATTAAATGGAGACAACTAGAAAACCAGTTAGTGGCAAACAACACCGGAGAAGCAAATATGAGAGAGGTTTTTGAACTTTGCGATTTTGTTAGTCTTACCCAACATATTGCTGAACCCACACGGGAAAACAATATCTTAGACCTGGTCTTCACTAACAACGACTCTCTAGTACACAGCATTAACATATCGGACACAACATACTCAGATCATAAATTAATTGAGATCAAAACAACCTTAGAAAGTGTACAGACAACCTCAGAATCGAGAACAAAAACCGGCCCCTTCAGTAAATTTAACTTCAATAACAAAAACATTAGGTGGGAAGAGGTTAATCAAGAAAGGGAGGAAATAGACTGGGAAGATTTAATGGATAAACTGACACCAGCAGAATGTCTAGTCTTAATAACAGAAACCATGACCCAAATCTGTAGCCACCATATACCTGCAAGACAAACAAAACGAAGAAGCAAACAAGATCGGGAAAGGAGGAGGCTGTACAGAAGAAGAAAATTACTCACACAAAGATGCACACATCAAAATCTACAGGATAGGCAAAAGGTCGAAATAGATAGAGAAATTGTGGAAATTGAACAAAGGCTATGAATATCATATGAACTACAACATATGGAAGAGGAGAGGAAAGCTATTGCAGGTCTAAAGGAAAATTTCAAATACTTCTTTTCATACGCCAAACAAAAGGCTAAAACAACATCAAACATCGGCCCACTGAGCAAAGGGGACGGCTCTTTCACAGGGGACCAAAAGGAAATGAGCGAACTCTTAAGCAGGCAGTATGAAATGGCATTCAGTGAGCCTGATGAAACAAAAGTCATCAGAGACCAAAATATATTTTTCATGGAAACCTCCCCCACGGAAACCCCTCAGATGCTGGATATTGATTTTGGTCCAAAAGACATAGAAGAGGCCATTTCCAACATGCCATCCCACTCGGCACCAGGCCCGGACTCATGGAATTCGATCCTAATGAAAAAATGTAAGGAAAACCTCTCAAAACCCCTGGCTATAATGTGGAGAAGGAGTCTAGACACTGGTGACATACCAGATAGCTTGAAAAACGCAACAATTGCCCCACTGCATAAAGGAGGAAGTAAAGCACTACCAAAAAACTACCGCCCGGTAGCTTTAACCTCTCACATCATTAAAGTTTTCGAGCGAGTCCTGCGAAGCAAAATTTCAACATTGATGGAGACAAATGAACTACACAACACCGGTCAACATGGGTTCAGAGCGGGAAGATCATGTCTCTCACAACTTTTGGAACACTATGACAAAATTCTTAAAGCACTAGAAGAAAAGAAAAACGTGGATGTCATTTACACCGATTTTGCTAAAGCATTTGATAAATGTGACCATGGTATAATAGCCCACAAACTGAAAGCAAAAGGTATAACTGGGAAAATCGGACGGTGGATATACAATTTCCTCGTAAACCGAAAACAATCGGTAGCAGTAAACCAAGTCACTTCTGAGCCTTCGGATGTCAAAAGCTCAGTGCCCCAAGGAACAGTGCTAGCGCCCCTTCTGTTCCTCATACTAATATGCGACATAGATACCAACACCACTCACAGTACGGTGTCGTCTTTTGCTGATGACACAAAATTAAGCAAGATAGTAAACACACAAGAGGACACGGGCCGACTGCAGGAAGACATGAATGTAGTGTTCCAGTGGACCGGGGAAAACAACATGCAATTCAATGAGGAAAAATTCCAATTAATACGGTACGGAGATAATAATGGTGTTAAAGAAATTACAAATTACTTAACAGAATCTAACCACATAATAGAACGGAAAGACAGTGTGAAAGACCTTGGGGTATTAATGTCTGAAAATATGGGTTTCAAAGTACATAACCAGGTCAAAGTGGCGGCTGCGAAACGTCTAACTGGTTGGATTCTGCGTACTTTTAAAACACACGGTGAATTGCCTATGATATCGCTCTTCAAATGTCTAGTGCTACCGCGGCTTGAATACTGTAGCGTATTAACATCCCCATACAAAGCAGGTGAAATAAATGACGTAGAGAGTGTACAAAGAAATTTCACTTCGCATATAAGTTCGATAAAACATCTACACTATTGGGAGTGTTTAAGAGCACTGAATCTGTACTCACTGGAACGTAGAAGAGAACGTTACCTAATAATATACACATGGAAAATCGCAGAGGGTTTAGTACCAAACCTACATACTCCGATAGTCATGAAATTCAGTGATAGGAGAGGCTGGGAATGCGAAATCCCCCGGATGAATAACAGGGGTGCTATGGGCTCTCTGCGAGAGGGCTGGTTATCACACAGAGGCCCACGTCTCTTCAACAAACTCCCACGGCGAGTAAGAGACATGAGGGACATCTCGTTAGACAACTTCAAGAGAGCCCTAGATGTCGAACTGCAAAAAGTGCCAGACGAGCCCATCCTCGCAAGGGAGCGAGCTGTCGCTTCAAACAGTCTACTGCACCAAATCACCACCCATAACGAGGGGCGTCGCGCTCCTTGGTGCCGCTAGAGGAGCGGCGAACACATCCAAAGGTAAGAGTATGGAAAGAGAGAATCGAGTGAGAGAAACAGTGATAAAGGTGGTGATCGGGAGAGAGTATGCAAAGGGATGTTAGAAGCACGCGCGCCAAGCCTATCCTGACGAGGACAGCTCCTGGGGACCCTCATGGAGGAGGTAAGTTACACAGGAGACTGCCAAGGCGCGATGGTCGGCCAATCACGGGCCGAGACATCACAAGACAGCAGGCGGCATATGACGCAGCAAGACACGCCGTCCAATAGCGAGCGAGAGGCAGGAATGCACCCGTACATACAGACACTTACTACCTCCTCGCTCTGAAAGTCTTTCTCATTCACACGCTGGTACTATTATCACTACTGTTGATATAAAATATAACCCGTTGTCACAGACGAAAACAAAGACCACCACTGGACTCTCTGTGACAATGCGATTACTCGGAAAGAAAGAACAACATTCTCTGATAACTGTAGCCCATTTCGATGTCCCTGGCGAGCGCTAGTGGCTAACGAGAGGTGATTCTGCCAACGCTGGTAGACGTCACGCCCCGCCCAAGATATGGGATGCTCAACATTAGGCGAGCACCATATCTGACATGGCAGAATGCCGACAAGATCCTCTACACCTAGCCACTCCACCAGAAATGAAATGCAAAGCTCAATCTTAAATAAAACAACATATTAGCATAAATAAAACCTTACAACCCCTCCCAAACACAATAGTATAATTTAGCCTGCTATGCTCCCTGAACGAGCTTCACAGAGCCCAGCCTACTAAGTGAAAGACAGGTTAACTTAGGACTTTAGCTATAACATTGGCAACTTACAATTAACTATCAAAAAGAAAGAGTTTTTATGTGATTTTTGATTTAATTTTAATGTTGTTTTTGACGGCTGCTCTACAGGGGCAAGCCTGGTTTTTCTCCACTCAAACCCACACACCTGTGGTGATCTACGCCGGATCCTCCACCCTCGACAAACAGTCTGCAATCACATTCTCACAACCGGCAATATGGCGCATGTCTAGATTGTATTCTTGCAACATGAGTGACCAACGTGTCAGCCTCATATTCCGGTTGTGGAATTGGTTCAGAAATTTAAGAGGGTGGTGGTCGGTGTAAATCACCACGACTGGCCCGTAGGCAGGAACATATACTTCAAAGTGCCTGAGCGCCAACACTATTGCCAGCAGTTCTTTCTCCACCACAGAGTAGTTTTTCTGAGCGGAATTAAACTTCTTGGAAAAGAAACTGACTGGATGCTCCAAACCTTCCTCGTATGTTTGCATTAAGACGGCACCAGCCCCTACACCGCTGGCATCTGTTGCCAGCTGGAACGGTCTTTCAAAGTCAGGGGCCCTGAGGATTGGGTGAGTGCATAGTAGGTGCTTGACCAGCGAAAAAGCCTTTTCACACTCAGGTGCCCACTTGAACTTTTTCTCTTTTGCTAGCAAATCTGTCAGGGGAGCTAACACAGTAGAATAAACCCCAATGAAGCGGCGATAGTAACCGATCATGCCCAAAAATCTCATGATCTGCCGCTTGGTGGACGGCCTGGGGAACTGGTTAATAGCCTGTATCTTGTTTTGGGGGGGCACACCTGGCCTAACCCGACCACAAACCCAAGATACTGCACAGTTGCCCAGACAAAGTCGCACTTGCCCAGATTGACCACCAAGCTGGCCTCACTGAGCTTCCGAAACAAGGCTTCTATGTGCTCACAGTGACTCTCAAAGTTGTCATCGTAGATTATAACGTCATCTAGGTAGACAGTGCAGTTAGGGATGTCAGCTACTAACTCATTCATAAGACTCTGGAAGGTTGCTGGGGCATTTTTAAGGCCATACGGCATCACATTGCAACGGTAGGTGTTCCCATCAACCACAAACCCGCATACCCCCTTCGCCCGCTCAGACAAGGGCACCTGCCAGTAGCCTTTCACTAGGTCTACCTTAGTTAGAAACTGTGCCTTACCGATCTTGTCTACACTATCGTCAACACGGGGAAGGGGATAAGCATTGGTGGGAGTCAACCTGTTCAATCTCCGAAAGTCAATGCAGAAGCGAACCTTCCCATCAGGCTTGGGCTGCAGAGTGACAGGAGATGTCCACCTACCTGCCCCCTTCTCAATCAGCCCCCATTCCAACATATACTCTAACTCCGCTCTGAGGGCTGGGAGTTTAATGGATGGAATTCTGTAGGGTACTGATTTAAAGGGGGGGTGATCTCCCACGTCCACGTCATGCACCACTCGAGTTGTGAGGCCTGGATGCTCTGCAAACACAGTGGGGTATGAAGCAAACAGGCGCTGCACGGCTGCACGCTGTTGCTCAGGCAGGTGCACTAGAGCATCGTCAGCCACCTGTCTGGAGTTCCCCGCCCACTGGTCAGCAGAGACATGACACTCCCAGTTATCCTCCACCTGGGCTTCACTGACCCTCACTCCTTCTCCTCCATGACCGCTGCAGGTCAACACAGGGACAGCGAGAGGCTCAGGGGGGCACCTCACAAACTCTTTTACCAGATTCACATGGCACAGCTGATTCTTTTTATGCCTATCTGGAGTAGCCACAAGATAGTCTAGGTCAGAGATCTTTTTTACCACCTCATAAGGACCAGCGTACTTGGCAGACAACGGATGACCTGGCAGAGGTAACAGAATCAACACCTCCTGCCCCACCTTAACCCTCCAGCCCCGGCTACGCATTACATAAATATTCCCCGAAACCCGGGTGTTTTGGCCGAAAAACGTCTAGGCTAGGCTACCGTGTTATTCTGACTACTTCCCGCATTCCCAAGCGTAGCTGTGTTATTTACCTGTAGAATGGCGTAAAGTAGAGCTCTCTAAGTCAACTGGTTGAGTTGTGATGATGATTTCATTGGAGATAACTTTATGGCAAAAACAGCCACTTTACACTACTTTTCGATACTTAACAACAACATACAGGCACACACGAACAAGCGACGCTCTCCTTCTTGTGGCCGGATATGCGGGGCGTCGGTCCAGCCGGCTGTTGTTTACATGCGTCGGACCGACGCCTCGCACACCAAGCTCACAGGCTTTGACCTCATGGGTGTTTAAGAGCCCTTCCGGGTAGCTCGTGTATGCTTTTTTATGGGCGTTCAAGAGCCCTTCCGGGAACAGAGGGTTAAACTCCCGGAGTTTTGTCTTCTCATCGAACCTGTCCTTCATAAGTGCTTTCGACCCTACCAAATTCCTACCTGCCAACTCTAGGCTTCTCAGCATTCTCTCTCTACTCTCGAGGACATACTTTAACATGGAACATGGTTTTGCTGTGCCCTCCCAGATTTCTCTAACCATGTTGAGGGGGCCTCTGACCTGATGTCCGAAAACTAACTCATTGGGACTGAACCCTAGGCTTTCACCAGGTACCTCCCGAGCAGCGAATAATACATAGGGCAACCCAAGATCCCAATCCTTGCCATTCTCAACACAGTAACAATGCAGCATGCTTGTCAGAGTCGAGTGCCACCTCTCCAACACCCCTTGACTCTCTGGGTGATAGGCTGAAGAGACAACTGTACTGATACCGTGCTGCTGCTGCATGGTCTGTTTGAAAAGGTTAGAAGTAAAGTTGGACCCTTGGTCTGACTGCAATTCCTGCGGGTACCCGTACCTAGAACAGTTCAATAGCAAGTTACGAACAACAGTCTTAGCAGTACCATTTCGCATGGGGTATGCATCCGGATAACGAGTGGCAACATCCATGATTGTGAGGAGGAACTTGTTGCCTGCACTAGTAGGGGGTAGAGGGCCACCCATGTCGATTATAACCTTACTGAATGGTGGCCCGATTACAGGAATAGGGTGTAACGGAGCCTTGGGAGTACACTGGTTTGGTTTACCTACTGTCTGGCAGGTACTGCACATTGCCACCCATGACGCCACATGTGCCTTCATACTTGGCCACCAAAACAATTTCGCCAATGCTGCTACCGTCTTACGTACACCCAAAAGCCCTGCCAACGGTACATCATGCGCCAACCTCAGTAGGCTATCACGGCACACACTAAGCACTACCAACTGGTCAACCACTCTCGACCCACCCTCCCAACTCCGTCTGGGATCTAGAAAACGCCTGTACAATATGCCCTCCACACGAAAGAAGTCCCACGGCTTTGCATCCCCGTCCTCATCAAGTTCAATCGCACCGTTACTACACTTCTGAAGCTTAGGATCATCTATCTGCAGCCGACAGATATCCGAAGGAGCCAATCAATCTAAGTGCTCCCGGAGCAACTTATGGCCTCCCCCGATACTGGACTGTTCGATCCTATCTTGCTTAAGTGTGTAACGTTGCTGTCTTGAAATTTTCTCACCCCTACCTCCTCACCAAGTGTGACAGGTTCTGGGGCCACTCCGGGCCTAAACATTGGTGCTAATACTGAGTCGCCAAGAAGAGCCGCTGGATTAAAACTCACAAAACTTCTCCCAACTTTAGCTTTCTCCTTCCGACCGTTCCTCCGCTGGTCTAGAGACTGAGGAATAGGCTGTGACACCTTAGATGCACGAGATCGGGTGACAACACACGCCATCTGCTGTAATTGACAGCTCTCGACCAACTCCTGCCCCTCCCTACTCACGTCAGCCGCCTTCTCGGCAACGACTAAGGGTGGAACCTCAGAAGTAGGCACCGCAAAGTCGTTGCCGAGAAGAAGGTCGACGCCCTCTACTGGCAGTTTCTCTACGATTCCAACATCTATCTCTCGTGTCACACCATCAACCTCCAGCTCCACTCGAACCAACGGGTATGACCGTGTAGCATTAATACCCTGCACCACAACTACCCGTGCCGCGTTTATAGGTTGACCTGTAAAGTTTTTCATCAGAGTCTGGGATGCACCTGTATCACACAACAACTCCAACCCATGCTTGCAACCAGCCCAACTCACGCAGCCACGCCCTCTATGGTCGCAAAAAGCATTGCGGACAGGTTTCGAGCCTTCTGGACACTCCTTCACTGGCTGTGCCCCAGCATCTGACATATTACCCCGGCTAAATGCAGAAGACCTCAGAGACACCCCAATGTTGCAAGCCAAAGACACGACTGCTGCAGGTTGGTTACTAGGGCAGGAACGTGCAAAATGCCCCTTTTTATGACACTTAAAACACACTACTTCACCCTTGGACTTCCCCTGAGGTGGGGAAGGGCCCTGACCTTTCTTAAACGGAACGGTTTTTGGTTTGTGATCAAAATTATTATCATTGCTCTTACTTTTGTTATTAAATGTTGCATCACTGACTCGGGGGGGTGGAGTGTTGCGCCCCTTGTTAACTGCATCGGTCCGTTGTGCAGACCTGCACCCACGAATCAGCGATAATCTCAGGTCAGCCAAACTGCCTCTTGTAGAGTTTTAGGATGTTTCTCTTTGAGGTTCAAAGTCAGGTCGCCGCCTGTGCATTTAAAAAATTGCTCTAGAAGGAATAATTGCTCAAGCTCTTCGAACGTCGTCACCTTCTCTGACCTCAGCCAATTTCTCAAAGCATCAGACAGTTCCCGGGCATGTTCTAGAAAAGTGCACTCACGACCCTTCGTAACACCCCGAAACTTCAACCTATACTCTGGTTGTAACTCGTACGCCCGCAGAACAGCTTCCTTCAATACCTCATAATCGATGCAAGACTCCAAGGGCAACGCATCATATGCCTTGAGTCCTTTGCCAACCAACCTAGAGGAAACAAGGGCTGCCCACTTAACCTCGGGCCATTGGTGCTCCCGGCACTTCTTCTCAGAACGCATGAAAAACTCGGTGCCACCCGACTCGTCAAATGCAGGGACTAACTTAAGAAGGTGCGATAAAGACTGATCAAGACCTCGATTCCCAGAACCGAGACGCTGCCCTGTCGACTCCACCCGAGACTTCTCAAGCTCTCTGTCTGCACAGTACTTCGTAGCCTCAACCTGAAGCTCAGCCTCACGTATGGCCTTTCTCTCCTCAGCCTGAATCCTAAGCTCACATTCCCGCTGCTGCTGCTGAATCTTAGCCATCTCAAGCTCAGATTCCCGCTGCTGCTTAGCCATCTCAAGCTGGAAGAGCATATCTGGAGTTAAACCTTGAGGAGGAGGAGATGCAACAATTGGAAACCCACCCAGTGATCCACCCAGGGGCGAACCACGCTGCCAGTGACTATCGGCCTGCGGGAACGTACTCGGATCCGGTGTTCTAGAGAGCATGATGGGAGTAGAGTGGAGGGGGGGCTTGGCCGAAGGTGCCAGAGCACCCGCGCCACCCTGTGCACCACGCACCCCGCCCAGCACACATGCCACCAGGTCACTTCTCGTCATGCTGCTAGTGCCAACATGCCCCATGACCGTGGCCAAACACTGGAGACCATACCGATCAATCCCCGACACCCGGTCAACAGTAATAGGCATCTCCAGAAACTTCCTTGCATCCACCTCACTAGTTACTACTCTAATGCCATCGAACAAACCCAGCTTCTGCACCTCAGAGCCTGCTTCCCGTACTGTGTCCTCACTGTGCACTGATCCGTCGTTCGACATATTGTCCACCGGAAATCCTCAACGTTTATAAAAAAAAAAATACCTAAACTCTCATGTAGCACTAATCACTCAAAAAATGCTTGAAAACAACTCATGTGCTATACTACGTTGCCCAAAAAAATTCCAACGTGTCCAAAATATTCCTCAAGAACAAATGTCCACTGCCAAACTGTGAGAAATAACAATCGACCCCCAAACGGTGATTACAAAAAAAAATTCTCCACACAAAAAAAATCCTGCAATTATTTCTTAGTTCACTAAATCCTAGACTAAGGTCGCCATTTGTTATGACGACTAGGACATGATACTAGGCAAGGTCGCCATTTGTTACGACCGGGACTACGAATAAAACAAGTGCACTCAATGATTGGCCTAGTAATAGGGCACTATGCAACAACGGTACGCTAGATCCAAACCCTCGAACTTATATGCCGGCGAACAAAACACCTATACCCTCCAGGGTTAATCTGCGATAGCGGGGTATCCTTAACTGGGCATAAATATACTCTACTTCAGGCTAACCTGCACTGGTATAGCCTGATAACAAACAAGATGCAAGTTACGTTAAAATGCATAAAAAGGAATCTATGGAAAGATCAATTAAATCACTGCAAGATTTAATACAATAAAAAGATCCTTCAATACAGTTACTCTAAACAACAATAAACTCTTCACTCCTATCTGAAAGAAAGTGAAGTATAGTCCTACAGCATAGACCTGGAAACTTCGGAAGAAAGTCTGATGCTCATAAGATGTTTGTACTGATTTAGAACTATATAAAGGCAGGAGGCAGGACACCACACGTGTAAATCGAATACACTAAAAGATAGGACATATAATGTTAACTGACACGAGAATACTATAAATGCGCAACGGTAGCAATGCTTGACACTAAAATAAGTACTTCCTCATCAACGAAACAGTCTGCTATGGTTGTGCGGCTCAGCAACAACCTAGGCTAATAAATGCTGTGAATAATAATGCGCACATATCAAAGAGCTTATATTAAATACAAACAAGTGTCTACTCGATTAATAATGTCTAGCTGGGATTCTTTAGGTAAGGAACTGGGGTTGAGCAAGACAGTCTCGTAGCCTAGCGATGTCCTTAAGACTGCATCCTTTAAGTTACGTTAATTGACTAGGGGGCTCTCTCGATAGATCCAGATCACAAGTATCTGGTTCTATCCTGGCGACCCTCTAAAGACAAGCGAAGAGGCAGCAATGTGTGGAACTGGTACAGGCCAAAACCCTCAGTCAACACAATGCTGCACTCGCAAAGGACGCAACCGAAAAGACAACCCAGGCTACCACAGGACCGGTCAAAGTTGTGTAGGTATAAGCAAACCGTACACACATCGGAGACAACGACTACAGTTACCTTATCCCAGTCTAGCATTAAATAAAAGAGCAGAAACACTAAATCAATAATGGAGACACACAAAGTTCTTAACCTATACTAACTAAGAACCCTCAAACCTATTCTAAGTACATGTAAATATCTCTGAGGACGGCGCATGCAATACATGGGCCGGCTATGAAAACCGTATGCAGAACCCAAGGGGAGTGTTGTGCAGTTAATAAAGGTTAGAGTATGGAAAGAGAGAATCGAGTGAGAGAAACAGTGATAAAGGTGGTGATCGGGAGAGAGTATGCAAAGGGATGTTAGAAGCACGCGCGCCAAGCCTGTCCTGACGAGGACAGCTCCTGGGGACCCTCATGGAGGAGGTAAGTTACACAGGAGACCGCCAAGGCGCGATGGTCGGCCAATCACGGGCCGAGACGTCACAAGACAGCAGGCGTCATATGACACAGCAAGTCCAATGGCGAGCGAGAGGCAAGAATGCACCCGTACATACAGACTCTTACTACCTCCTCGCTCTGAAAGTCTTTCTCATTCACACGCAGGTACTATTATCACTACTATTGATATAAAATATAACCCGTTGTCACAGACGAAAACAAAGACCACCACTGGACTGTCTGTGACAATGCGATTACTAGGAAAGAAAGAACAACATTCTCTGATAACTGTAGCCCATTTCGATGTCCCTGGCGAGCGCTAGTGGCTAACGAGAGGCGATTCTGCCAACGCTGGTAGACGTCACATA
The DNA here is from genome assembly GCA_032716605.1 of Paralithodes platypus. Classification (NCBI taxonomy): domain Eukaryota; kingdom Metazoa; phylum Arthropoda; class Malacostraca; order Decapoda; family Lithodidae; genus Paralithodes; species Paralithodes platypus. The sequence goes on from CM064536.1 coordinate 775,995, forward strand.
GGACTCTTAGAGAGAAGACACAAGGGAACAATCAAGCAAAACCGGCATTCTTGACGGTGCCGGAATTAAGAGCAGCAGAGTCAGCCATGATTAACACCTTACGAGCGGCCTAGGCGGTATATAATATGTAGCCACCAGCGGGGTGTTTTTACCCAAAATAGGGCTGTTTACGTGATCATTTTCATGCCTAAATAAGACCCAGAGCGTAAAACAAGTATCTATCCCTGAAAGGGCATAAACAGAGCTTTCCAATGACACCATAACGATCCTTTTATGATGGCTAGTTTTCTTGCAACAACCGCGCAACGCGAGTGCAAAAAGCATGTAATTCGGCACTTTCCCCATACAATTCTGTATATAGCGAGTGAGAGAGGGAGGGAGGAGGTGGGATTCGTGTCAATAGGTTCGCCGCGGTGGTCTTGAGCCGTCATACGCTCGCTACTCTCCTGCCACCACTTGTCTCTCTCTCTCAGCAACATTACGTGCTGAAATTGCCACACGACCTATGTCGAGCGCCGCCAGATAGTCCAGATTTATTATACTCGACTTATGTTGCGCGCCGCTAGTTATGGGTTAAGGTAGCTAAGAGAGAAGCTTACTCTGAGGAACACCACTATTTGTCAAAAGGACAGGGCACACCAAGCAATATAGTGAAGCAGTTAGGCCTCTATATGGAGGGAGGCATGATACGCTGTAGAGGTAGGCTACACTTGCCAGCTTTACATGATAGCGCCAAGTACCCTATCCTTATCCCTAATAAACATCGTATAGCCACTCTCCTTAGTAATTACTGCCACAAAGTGTGTAACCATAGTGGTGTTAGTTATGTTGTAAATTATATAAGGCAAAGATGGTGGATCCCCAAGATTAGACAGGTAGTAAAGAAAGCCCATGTATCATCTGCAAGAGATTGCAAGGTACGTCATACCGTTCTGTACAGGCCCCTCCATTGCCGGAGTTTAGGGTTCAGGAAGCGAGTCCTTTCCAGGTGACGGGGGTTTACTACACAGGTGCCTTGCCAGTAAAAGAGAAGGGGGGTACTGTAAGTAAATTATATGTAGTCTTATTCACCTGTGCAGTTACTAGAGCGGTCCATGTAGAAACGGTGTCTAACCTCTCCTGCGAATCATTTTTGCATGCGTTCTGTAGGTTTAGTAGCAGGAGGGGTTACCCTGAGATTATGATGAGTGATAATGCCACCACATTTGTTAGCGGAGCCAGTACATTATGGGAGTTGATAGATGATGCAAGGTTAAAAGGTACTCTAGCGGAATTCAAGTGCGAGTGGCGGTTTATACCGGCCAGGGCGCCATGGTTCGGTGCTATATGGGAACGGGTCATTGGCATCCTAAAGGCTGGCTTGAAGAAGGTACTGGGTCGAGCATTGGTTAACACAGAGGAACTGAATACGGTATTACTGGAGCTCGAGGCCACAGTCAATGATCGCCCGCTTGGCTACACCTACAGTGATCTTGAGGACCCTCTACCCATCACTCCTTCACAACTGGTTCATGGGAGGCGGATCAGAAGCTTTCCAAGGCGAAAAGTCACGGATGAAGATCGATCTCAAGGACACGACATGGCGCAACAACGATTCCGTCAACCAACGCTTCCAATATGTAACAAAACTCTCACATGACTTGTGGAAAAGGTGGAGCACTGATTATTTAATATCACTCAGGGAGCAACATCGTCACTTAATGGTAAAAAGAGGGATAGCATTGCCACAAGTTGGGTAAAGTCGTTCTAGTACATGATGACGGCCCCCGACTTTTTTGGCGTATAGGTCGGATAATGAAACTTCTTCGTGGTCCTGACCACGAATGTAGGGTAGTTCAGGTAAAAACAGGAGCCGGTTTGACCACCAGACCGGTGGTTAAGCTATACCCACTAGAGATAGATTTAGAGGTAGTGGATGGCGACAGCAAGCCGAACTCTGATAATATACTTCCTGCTACTGGAGCGGACCGAGGTGATACCCCTCAGAGGCCGTCACGTCGGGCTGCTTTGGGTTCCTCCCAGTTGTGGCGATCCATGATCGGGACGGGACAATTGTAAATACTTTGTATATAACTGGTGGCGGAGTATGTCGTGAATCCTAGCTGGTATATATACCGTAGTTTGAATTTCCTGGGTTCACGGCAGCTGGTTCCTTTTTGTTTATACGCATTACTTTATTTATCTTTGTGGATAAATATTACTGTGGTTGCACCAATTATATCTTAATTTATTTTCCCTTATTATTTAATCACGGGGACGATATAGAACCCTTAAATATATTTTATATTGTCACGATAAAAGGGAATCTCAGACACACTTCACACAGACTTCGTCCTGCTAACAACAAACCACCAGTTGCTGCCACATAACACCAGAACTTCCCTGATATTTGCCTCCCGACATGTCCATCACCTAATCGACACTCTTTGCATCACAGCTAAGTTCTTTTAATACTAGAAGTACTTCATAGATATTACTGTGACTACCACAGATAACCTTCACATACATGTTTACAAGTAAGTCAAACGCCGACCCGGTATCATTTTTATAGCGTAGGCCAAGTCATCTTTCCAGGTTTAGTTATTTAATTTATATCCATTTCTCCTCTACCCCCTAGGAATAATAAACAGGATACCATTAAATGTCAACTCAATGTTGTCAGTGGTGAAAAAACTGAAGCATATGCAACTTTTCTTGAGAATGTCAGCACTTTCAAGAATCTAGGAAGTCTACCAGTTCCTCTTCTCTTCGTTGAAAAGTTGACCGTTGAGATCTAGTTCAGAATAAAGCTGTGTGTCACAAGTCATGCCATGTTAAGTTTAGTAAAGAAAAGCTGGAAAGGGCAACAAAGAAAAGACACAGGGTGGATGAAGGTGTAATAAGTTAATTTGAGGAGAAGCGGGTTCAGCAGCAGCCTATGGACAAAGCAGCTCGTTTGTATTGTCAACAAACACATGGGCATCTCCACGAATTCAGCACATTTGGGGCTGATGCCAATATACGAATAATGGCTACAGAACTCGGTGACACAGAACTTATGTTTTGAATAGGAGGTGGGGATCTTGTGGCCATTGAAGCCAAGTACCATTTGCAATGCTTGACATTTTATCGGAACCGTTACTGCTCACTTTTGAAACAAAAAGAGAGCGAGGAAGAAGGTTGTGTAGAACACTTATTTAAAGCAAAAGCATTAGTTGAAGTTGTTAATCACATAGAACATTGTGTAGAAGAAGGAATCTTTCAAATGAGGCTTTCTGTGTTATTTGATCTGTATAAAAAACGACTGGGACTTAGGTGTTGATAAGGAAATGAACGATTCATAGAGATAATTCTGGAATGTTTCCCATATGCCCAAGAACAGAGTGATGGTAAGAACATAATCTTACATTTTTTAGCAAGGAATTCAAGAAATCCTCAGAGAAACGTTGAGACAGGATTATGAAGCAGATACTTTGATTCTTGCAAAAGCTGCTAGAATCATACGCTAGGAAATCATCAACTTTACTTTACTGGATTCAAGTTTGCAGGGGCCTTTTCATCTGGTTGTCAACAGGAATCGGTACCTACTCTACTGAAAACCCTTGTATCCATGATAACAAACGGGGCTGACGTGAAGTTCCAAACACCAGAAGACTCACTTGCAACTCTCAGTGTCTCTCAACTTATCCTTTTTAACTTTAAGAAACAGGCATCATCATCTAAAGTTCGCCATTCTTTAGAAAGAGAACCACCGTTGCCTCTGTATTTTGGTTTTAAAATTCATACTGAAATTCGTTCTAAGTTATTAATTACAAAACTATATGACTTGGGTCTCTGTGAGCTACAACCGAATTCTTCAAGTCGAAAGCCAACTTGCAACAACAGTGTACCAGAACTATAAGACCAAAGGAGTGGTTGTACTAGCTCAGTGTCGTCATGGACAATTTATCGTTGAGGCACTTGACAATCTGGATTACAACCCATCTAGTACAACTGCAGTGGATCATTTCATGGTACAGGGATATGTCTGTTTCAGTTCCCGTCTGTCTCAAACTGTGGAACCAAGCAAGATTATGGCAGGGGAAGCATGGCGCCATTACCCTGAAGTAACACATGCATTCTCATTCATGGCACGAAATCCATTTGCACATGTTGATGCCGAAACTTCACATTTTAGACTTCTTGAATGGTACACAGTTGTCCTCTATGACAAGAATATTGACATTGAGTGTGTAGATGAAGCAAGAAAGGTCATGTACTGTCAGAAGAGAAAAACTACAGAGACTATCCCACCAACTCAGGATGCTCTTCTCCAACACACCAGGAGGGTCACATACCAAGAAGGAATATGGTCGACCTGTGAGAAAAGTGAACAAAATCTTCCAACTCCTGAAGGGTGGGGATAGCCCTTAAGCAAAGAGTCCCAGTCATGGACAACAGTTTGGATCACAAAACCTGTAGCTTCTAAAGCTTGCAGTGAATTGGTTAAATGAGGCTGCAAGAGCAAGAGTGGATGTAGCAACAGGTGTGCTGGCAAGAAGGCCAGGTTGAAGTGTACAGAACTGTGTAGCTGCAACTGTGAAAAATGAATGGGACATAGGCTACAGGGATGCAGGACATTTAGAAGCGAGATAAATATATCTGATATACATTTAATATACCTGCAATCTACCCACCGGAAAGGGTATTGTATACAAGAATGGATTTACTACTACTACTATACCATCAATTAGGGTAGAAACATTATGGACTATTTGAATACCCTTCTCATACCTATATGTTTTAAGTGTACCTACAGTAGGCCAATTTAACACGCCATTTTTTATATATTGTAGCTACGTTTAGACGATTTTATTGAACTTAGGACTGATATATTTTACTCTAGGGGTAATTTCAAAGCCTTTGATTCATATACGTTCTCTATAAACTAAATAACATATTCTGAAGGGAGCTATAAAACATCTGAATAAAGGGGTTAATAAAACTAAAAGCATCGGAAGGTACAGCCACCCAAATAAGTCATGTATCATGTATCATGTACTCATGTATCACGTACAGACACCTTCGCTACCGCCAGACGCTGCAGACGCTCTCACGATATCGATCATATTTTGAGTATTAACTACTCATCCTCTTCATTCTTGTGCATGAAAGGTGGTTAAGAGCACGTTTAACCATCCTGTAGTTTAGTAAGTAACACTGCACGATATTTCGCTGTGTATTGACTGATAAACTTTGTGTTTATCACAAGACTCCTGCTCGGACAGGGCGCCACTAGCGCCATCTGTTGTTTTGTTTTGTTTGTAAACAAACGCTCTCTTCTTAGTTGATATAAAATCGTAGCCCCTAATTTTACCCATTACCTACTGTAGTAAGTATCAATTTAACCGCCTTGTATGTAAGTAAAGCTTTGCATGTTAATTTGCTAATAAACAATATTGTGTACTAACTAACCTGCCTACAGGAACGAACGCCGACGCCATTTTGTAAACAAACTTTTTTCGGGGATTATACATATAAAATTCCAGCCAATTTTGTAGTAAATTTAAGTGCATTAATTTATCTTTTCCCCCTAGATATATTCTTGAATTTTTCTCCTCAGAGTTATTTTACTTTAAGCTAAGGGTGGTATTTGTACAAACTAACCTTGCCTAACCCAACCTGCCAAGCTTTTAACCTAATCCAAACCTAGCCTAGCCTATAGCCAGCCAATCTGTTGTTCTTATTAACTCTAGTAGATATTGTATTTAGTATCCTACTGTAGCTATATATATCTGTAATTTTAGTTGTTGCTTGCACGATCTTGTAGTAACCTTTGACTGATACATTTTGTTTTGTTTTATCTAAAAAGAGTAGGCTACTGCTTTACTAGGCTACAGTAACACCAGGGCCATCTGTTGATACTGTATATTAACCCCTTGTGTGCAGTCACACTTTATTTTTATATAATCTCTATTTGGTGAATTGTATATTTAGTTACATATTCTGTTATATATATATATTTGTTTAAGTTTAGGTTATCACACCTGGTAGCCTATTTCTGCGTATTTCAATTTTATTATTTTCGGTTAGGCTATTCAACGCTGGTAGCCTATTGGTGCGTATTTAAAAAAATTTAAAACTTTTGGTTAGGCTATCGCCCCTGGAAGCCTAATTCTGCGTATCTCAATTTTTTTGTTTTCGGTTAGGCTATCACCCTGATAACCTATTGTTGTGTATTTCAACATATTTGTTTTCGGTTGAAGTGATTGAAGTGTTTCTAAAGTGAGTGAAGTGTTTTAAAGTGAGTTAAGTGTTTTAAAGTGAGTTAAGTGTTTTAAAGTGAGTGAAGTGATCTGAAGAAACTGACAGTTACCATGCCTCGCACTTGTACGAACTGCGCCGGTAGGTTTGGTGAGTCCATGTTTGTTACTGTCAATCTTCAAGTCTGCCGTCTCTGCCAGCAACAAGAGAATTTGACAGTGAAATTAGATGAAGCCTACAACAAGATCAACGTCCTCACCATGAAGCTGGAATCACTCCAAGAGTTTGTAACACTCAACGTTGGAGTACCACAAACTTCAATTGTCACCGCAACTCCAGCAGCCACCAACGCCACAACGTCAACTGCCAACAATTCAACGCCTGCAGTAGCCATTTCATCTGATGGTTCCGATACTCAAGAAACAAATAGTAACTCTCTTCCCCCTGAAGACAACTTCCGTGTTGTGAGGAACAACGTTTGCCCCAAGACCAGGAAACCCATACCGATTACCGAGTGTCAAAACCGCTTCCAGATACTCGCAGACTCAGATGACGAAACGGAAATAGAAGAAGTCCGGCTCGTGGGAGACTCGATGATACGTGGTCAGCTCACAGAGTTTTGCGCCAGAGCACCTAAGACCAGGAAGCGTTTTTGTATCCCTGGTGGTGGTGTGGACGACGTAGTTGCTGCAGTTGACGAAGTATCTAAGCTGGCCCCTGCTAATACAATGTACGTCATCCACGTTGGATCCAACGATGTACAGCGAACCCGGTCGGAAGATTTGCATTTAAATTACCATCAGCTGATCAAGTCGTTTAAGGAGAAGTCATCAAGGATCATCGTCTCAGGAATCGTCCCCCGGCTTGGTGTAGAGAGCCGATTTTACAACATAGCCACCAGCACAAATCGTTGTCTAGCAAACCTCTGCAGGAAGGAAAACGTGGGATTCGTCGACACCTGGGACAATTTCTACTACAATAACTATTTGTTTTCGGACGATGGAGTTCATCTGAACCAGGTGGGAGCAGCACGTTTTGGGCGTCTTCTCAACGATGCGGTGAAGGATTTTCGGAGAAGAAATCGACTCAGCACAGGACAACCAGGAAGGAGGACCGAAGACAGCGAGGACGGCAACCTGCGAAGGAATTAAATGCTAATCTGTCAAGAACCGCGAATTTGGATAAAGCTCCACCAACACGACCCAAATTCAAAACCGCCAGGGATAACGACCGAGGACCGATGTCAGCCATGAATGTAAATGTAGATCCGATCAGAACCAAAAATTTGATTAAAGAACGTTCTGTGAGTTCTAAAACCACAACTTTAAAGGTTTTCTATGCAAACGCTCGTAGCATACGCAATAAATTTTCAGATTTAGAGGAACTAGTGTTTACTGAAAATTATGATGTGATTGGTATAACAGAATCTTGGCTCAATACAGTAGATAGAGACTTTTTAGCAGAGTATTCACTTCCCGGTTATGTAATGTTTGAGAAAAGCCGAATAAATAAAAATGGAGGTGGCGTTTTATTTTATATCAAAGAAAGTCTTAACCCGACCCTCTTGTCAAAACCTCAAATTGTGAACGTCGACACATCTTTTGTGCTATTAAAGAATAATAAAGGTACAAAAATAATACTTGCATTAATATACAGACCTCCAGCTCAATCAGTGCAAACTGACCAGAAATTTATGAACAAATTGCAGATGTAAGTAACTCACAAGATACCATATTTTTTGGCGACTTTAATTTACCTGTGACAAGTGGGGCGATACTCTTACTTCACACTCCGGACATGACTTGTATACGAACTTGCAAGAGAGTTCGCTTTATCAATTTGTTCGAACACCGACCCGTGGTAATAACGTTCTTGACATTGTACTTGCAACAAAAGAAGAATTAATAGAGAATTTGAATGTTGGTGACGAATTCAGTAACAGCGACCATCGTACGATAACTTTCACTTTAAACTTTACTAGTAACGAACCAAATAGTAGCATCGAAAAAGTCCCTAATTTCAAGAAAGCAAACTTTCATAAACTTAGAGCTATGTTTAAAGAAACTGACTGGAGCTTTTTAATTAACAATAACGACATAAATACATCTTGGAAGTTATTCGAAACCACTTACCTAAAAGCAGTGCAAGACTGCATACCATCGAAAATACGGCGTCCAGGCCATAATAATAAGCCCAAATGGTGGAATAAAGATATTTCAAACTGCCTGCTTGCTAAACAAAATTACTAATGATAGATTAAAATCCTCACAAAATGACGAAGAACGGGTGAAATTTGTAGAGCTACGACGCAAAGCCAAAAAGTTAATTAAGCAAAGTAAAAAGACCCTAGAGTTACATTGCGCGAATCAAGTAAACAAACCCGAAAGAATTCTATAGTTATATCAGAAAGAAAAAAGTAGTTACTTCAACTGTTGGACCGTTAGTCGATGAAAATGGAGAATACTGTGACGCATGTCCAGTGTGAGCATGCTGTACAGAACGCCTAGTCATGCCCCACTCTCGCTAGGATCGTCAGGGCAGGAACTTTGGCTGTAGTCTATGTAGAGTTTCCTAACTTAGTTCATGTGAGCCGTTGTACTATAAGTAATATGAATATGTATTTTGTTTTCATCTGAGTCAACAAGTTCTATTTTATATCATTAGTTATAAGTATTGTGTGTAAAACTTATTTGTAATGATGGGAGAAGCGGCAGCCACAGTTGGGGGTCAGTGGGTGCGCCATGCGGGAGGTGGGCCTAACTCACTAGCACTCCCCCCCCCTCCCCCCTCCCCTCAGTGCTAGGAAAGCCTTTGTCTATCCCAGAGGAGAGAGAGAAATTACGTAATGATTGTCAGTGGGCGGTCCTTAGTAGTTCACGTTGGGCTCACTAGAGGGCCGAGTATAAAAGGGAAGTCTAGCCATTTATTGATCAGAACTCATTAGGCAGAGCGACTTCTCATTTCCCTTGCTAACTATATATTCTTCTGACTGATGTGAACTTTCTCTACTACCTTACATTCTTATCTCCTCTTTTCCCTACCCTTTTTAACTTCCATGGTCCCGTTGGTACAGAGCTAGTCAGCCAACGTATTATCGCTTGAGTTCTCATGAGATACATGCCTATTAGATAGCCTATTTTGGAAGGGTTAACTTAGAATAGGATTGATTTATGTTTGTTGCACTTGTCTATGCATTTCCCTGTGTGTTATTATTATTATTCCTGTTTTCTGCTAGTCTAGGTAATGCTAGACTGGGGTAAGGCTTTTCTGTGTTACGAGTTGTTGTTTGATGCAGTGGTTAAGCGATAAACCTGCATACTCGTTTCGGTTCAGTGAAGCCTAGGTTGTCTTCGCGGCTGACTGTGTTGAGTTAATAATTTACAGTGCGTGAGGGCAAGAGCCTAACCACCCTGTATTTTATTAACAGCTTGTTTTTACTTTGTCAAGGAGCCGGGAGAAAACCAGATACAAGGGATCTGGATTTCTCAAAGTGCACTTGTTAGTGTTAACGTAATACTTTAAACAGTTGTGAGGACTTCGCTAGGCTACGAGCCGTTTTTGCTCAGTCACTGCTACCTTTTGCCCACAGTACCCCAGCTAGACTTTACTCGATTAGTAGATACAGAATAGTATTGAAGCTTTCCTTATGTATGATATTGTTTATGCACTATTGATTTCATGTGATGCAAGCTTGGCTACTTTAGTGATTAGTGGCCCACGAGCACAATCCGAGTAGGCTATTGCCGTTGCATTTGCGGAGTACTTCTTTTTAATGTTTGCCATTTACTATTGCATATTCTTTTAATTATTCTTATGCCAATTTAAACCTTTAATAGTATTTAATTGCCAGTGTTTTTCTTATTGAATTACTGTTCAAAATCCGATACGTACTTCTTACGAGCATCCGAGAAGCATCTAACTTTTTTCAGAAGATTCCTTGCTCGATGCTTAAGGACTATTAATTAACGTAACGTAATAGTGCCGATCCGAAGTAGAGGGTGGAGGACTTCTTAAGTTCTTAGTCAAGGGTGGATTACTTCGGCTTCGGCCAACACTATTCTTTGGTGTTGTTGTTTCTTACTTCTTTGTTTGATTGTTGACCAGACTAGAGAATTCCTGTCTCTTTATTAGTCTGTTGTTGAACACTAGTACCGAGTTCTTGTATACCCCGTTATAGCAGGTTGAACTCTGGAGGGTATTGGTGTTTTTTGTTCGGCTGGCAGTACTCAGGGGTTGGGATCGTGTGTTTCCGTTGTGGCAGCGAGCCGTATTCGAGTCCTGATTGAGAGCCCTTGTGTACCCGAGTGCCAGGTCGTAACAAATGGCGACCTTGCTTAGGATTTTGTGAACAGTATAAATTTTTGCAGAGTTGTACAACATTTGTTTGTTTGTATTTTAGCGTGCATATTGAAGAATATTTTTTTTTGTATGGCAATTAGTAAAGCATTTAAGAGACTCCAGTTAATTTAGTAATTAGTGCTTGCATAGGAAGTTTAACACTTTTGTCTCGAGAATTTTTTTGTGGACTTCAGTATGTCGTGCATTAGCACTGACGATGAGCGAGAGATGCCATTTGAAGGTGTGCCGTTAGTAACCAGTGAGGAGGATGCTAGAGTTTTTGTGAGTAAGCGGTACCACGTGACGGAGGAGAGGCTGACTGGTGTGGATGTTTGTGGCTTGCACCTGATAGCCAAGGTTTTGGGCATTTCCAATGTAGTAGGGATGTCCAAGGGGGAGCTGATTTCCTGGGTGTTGCGTGGGCGACATGGGGTTTCGGAGGAGAGGGCGTTTGGGGGGGTTCCTCCCCAGATCCCCTCTCACTCGACTCCCACAGTGCCGTCCACTCAGTTACCGGAGGTTAGCACTCTCCCACAGAGGGATGAGAATTGGCAGATTGGAGTGCCCTCGGGTGGTGCACATGGTGGTTCCCCAGTTTTTGCCCCCCCTCCTTCAGTAGTGGCAGCTCCCTCTTCCTGCCTGTCTCCAGATATGGTATTTAGACTTGAGCTTGCTAAGATTGAGACTAGGAAGCAGGAGATTGAGGCTAGGAAGCAGGAGGATGAGACCAGGAGGCAGGAGAATGAGACCAAGAGGCAGGAGGATGAGACGAGGAGGCATGAGATTGAGGTTAGGAGGCATGAGGCTGAGCTTAGGTACGACTCGGAGAAATATTGTGCAAAATTAGATTTAGATAGTCTCATGCAGAGTCGACAGGGACTTGGATGGGCCGTGAGGGCCAAGTAAGAGAACAGTCCTTGGCCCAATTAGTCAAATTGGTGCCGGTATTTAGTGAAACTGAAGTCACAGAATTTGTTAATCGTTTTGAGAAGAAATGTAGGGAGCATAATTGGCCTGAAGAGAAGTGGGCAGCTCTAGTCTCCTCAAGACTTACGGGTAAGGGTCTGAAGGCTTATGATGCACTGCCTTTAGAGTCTTGCATTGACTACCCAGAATTGAAGAGAGCTGTCCTACGGGCATACGAGTTGCAACCGGAAACATATCGATTGAAGTTTCGGGGTGTTACAAAGACTAGGGAGGCGACCTTTCTTGAACATGCCCGGGACTTAAAAGATGCACTTAAAAACTGGACACGTTCTGAGAAAGCTGAGACGGCCGAACAGTTGACTGAGCTGTTTCTGCTCGAGCAGTTTTATAAGTGTACTGGTGCAGAAATGACTTTAACTATTAAAGAAAAGAACCCAAAAACTCTACAGGAGGCAGCTGAGATGGCTGACCTCCGGCTATCACTAATTCGTGGGTGCGGGTCTGCCCAGCGTAGTGAGGCAGGTAACAAGGGGCATGATGCCCCACCCCCCCGAGTTAGTGATATACCTTATGCAAACAAGTACAAGAGCCATGATACCAAGACTGACCACAAGACTAGCACCGTCCCATTTAAGAAGGGGCCGGGCCCTTCCCAGTACCAAGGGAAGCCCAAAGGGGAGTTGGAGTGTTATCATTGTCATAAAAAGGGGCACTTTGCAAGAGTCTGTCCTAGCAAACCACCTACAGCAGCTGTGTCTTTGGCCTGCAACATTGGTGTGTCTCCGAAGTCATCTGAGTTTGCCTGGGGCAGTTCGTCAGAGGCTGAGGCACAGCCAATGCAGAAGCACCTGGGAGGCTCGTACCCCGCTCAGGATGTTTTTTGCGACCATAGAGGGCGGGGTTGCGTGATGTGGGCGGGGCGCAAGCATGGAGTAGAGGTCTTGCGTGATACAGGTGCTTCCCAGACTCTGATGAAAAACTTGACTGGCTACCCTATAAACGCGGCTCGGGTGGTAGTGGTGCAGGGTATTAATGCAACTCGGTCATACCCGCTGGTGCGGTTGGAGTTGGAGGTGGATGGTGTGGCACGTGAATTGGATGTCGGGATTGTGGAGAAACTGCCAGTGGAGGGCGTCGACCTTCTTCTCGGCAACGACTTTGCAATGCCCGCTTCTGAGGTTCTACCCTTAGTCGTTGCCGAGAGGCCGGCCGACGTGAGTAGGGAAGAGCAAGAGTGGGTCGAGCGGTGCCAGACACAACCCATGGCGTGTGTTGTCACCCGAGCTCGGGCAGCTAAAGTGTCACAGCCTAGTCCTCCGTCTTCAGACCAGCGGAGGAACGATCAACAGGAGGAGGCTAAAGCTGGAGTTGGTTTTAAGAGTTTTGACTCGGCGGCTCTCCTGGGTGATTCAGTATTAGCACCATTACTTAATTCTGGAGTAGCCCCTGGGCCTGTCATCGAGAGTGACGAGGCTGGGCATGACGAGTCTCCACGACAGCAACGTTATGTACATCGAGAGAGACAGAGGGAGCAGCCCAGTATCGGGGAAGGTCATGCATTGCTCCGGGAGCAGTTAGATCGCTTGGCACCCTCAGATATACGTCGGTTGCAACTAGAGGACCCTGAGCTCCAAACGTGTGCTAATGGAGCTGTAGAGCTCGACGAGGACGGCGATGCACAGCCAGGAGATTTTTTTTATTTAGAAGGCATCCTTTATAGGCGTTTTCAAGACCCTAAACGTAGTTGGCAAAAGGGGTCCGGAGTAGTGGACCAGTTGGTGGTGCCACGGGAGTGCAGGGATAGCCTACTGAGGTTGGCGCATGACACACCACTGGCAGGACATCTAGGGGTGAGAAAAACGGTGGCGGCTTTGGGGAAATTGTTTTGGTGGCCGGGGATGAAGTCTCATGTGCAGTCATGGATAAACTCCTGTGATATTTGTCAACGTGTCGGGAAACCGAACCAAGTTATTCCTAAGGCTCCGTTACACCCTATTCCTGTGATTGGGCCACCCTTTAGTAAAATTATTGTTGACATGGTTGGTCCACTCCCTCCCACTAAGGCGGGAAATAAATTTTTGTTAACCATAATGGATGTTGCCACTAGATACCCCGATGCATACCCTATGAAAAATGGAATGGCTAAGACGGTAGTCAGTAACTTGTTGTGGTACTTCTCAAGGTACGGGTACCCGGAGGAGATTCAGTCTGATCAGGGATCTAATTTCACCTCCAACATGTTCAAGCAAACAATGCAACAGCATGGGATACAAGCAGTAGTATCGTCAGCGTATCACCCTGAGAGTCAAGGGGTGCTTGAGCGGTGGCATGCTACACTTAAAAGCATGCTCAGGTGTTATTGTGCTGACAACGGTATGGATTGGGATCTTGGATTGCCTTATGTGCTGTTTGCTGCTCGGGAGGTACCTGGTGAGAGCCTGGGATTTAGTCCAAACGAGCTGATTTTTGGACACCGTGTCAGGGGCCCCCTTAACATGCTGAAAGAAATTTGGGAGGGGACTGTGCAGCCTTGTCCATTATTAAAGTATGTGCTTGAAAGCCGTGAGCGCATGCTTAAGAGTCTGGAGATGGCAGGTAGAAATTTGACAGAATCACAAGCTTTGATGAAGGACAGGTATGATCGCAAAGTGAGGCTCCGGAAGTTCACTGTAGGACAAGAGGTATTAATTTTGTTGCCTTTGGTTGGTAACCCCCTCTCTGCGAAGTACACTGGACCTTATAAAATTGTAGAACAAATTTCAGACTTAGATTACCTTGTTGCCACTCCAGACAGGAGGAAAAAGAACCAGTTATGTCACGTGAACCTTATTAAAGAGTATGTGAGGCGCCCCTCTGAGCCTCTCACTGTCCCTGTGTTGGCTTGTTGCGGCCATGGTGGAGAAGGAGAGGGGGACAGTCAAGCTTCAGAGGAGGATAGCTGGGATCAACATGTTTCAGCGGATCAGTGGGCGGGGAACTCGAGCCTAAGGGCTGACGAGGCTATAGCTCATTTGCCTGAGCCGCAGTTTGATGCTATCCGTCAGTTGTTCGGTTCATACCCCACTGTATTTGCTGAACACCCAGGCCTCACTACTCAGGCTATGCATGATGTTGATGTGGGGGACCATCTACCCTTTAAGTCAATCCCGTACCGTGTGCCCCCCATAAAACTACCAGCTCTGAGGGATGAGTTGGAGTATATGCTTGGTAGAGGGTTGATAGAGAAAGGCACAGTTAAGTGGACTTCCCCTGTAACACTGCAGCCTAAGCCAGATGGCAAGGTACGCTTTTGTATTAATTTCCGTAGGTTAAACGGTTTGACTCCAACTAACCCATATCCTCTTCCTCGGGTTGATGATAGTGTTGACAAAATTGGTAATGCTCGTTTTTTGTCTAAAGTAGATTTAGTAAAAGGTTACTGGCAAGTACCTTTGTCCGAGCGTGCTAAAGAGGTATGTGGTTTTGTTGTGGACGGGAGTACCTACCGGTGCAATGTTATGCCTTACGGACTTAAGAATGCACCAGCAACGTTTCAGAACCTGATGAATGAAATTGTAAAGGACATTCCAAATTGCACCGTATATTTGGACGATGTAATCATTTATGATGACGACTTTGAGAGCCATTGTGAGCACCTTGAGACCTTGTTCCGGAAACTTAGTGAAGCAGGTCTGGTAGTAAATTTGGCAAAGTGTGACTTCGTAAAAGCCACTGTGCAGTACCTTGGGTTTGTAGTGGGAAGGGGACAGGTGTGCCCTCCTCAGAACAAGGTACAGGCTATCAATAAATTTCCGCACCCAACAACCAAGAAGCAGATTATGAGATTCTTGGGTATGATAGGCTACTACAGACGCTTCATAAAAGGTTACTCAACGGTGTTGGCACCTCTCACAGATTTGTTATCTAAAGACAAAAAGTTTTTGTGGGCACCTGAGTGTGAAAAGGCTTTCACTTTGGTGAAACATTTGCTATGTACTCACCCGATACTCAGGGCCCCAGACTTTAACAGGCGTTTTCAGCTGGCAACAGATGCTAGTGGTGTAGGGGCTGGTGCCGTCTTGCTACAGACAGACAATGAAGGTGTGGAACACCCAGTAAGTTTCTTTTCTAAAAAGTTCAATGCTGCACAAAAGAACTATTCTACAATAGAAAAGGAATTACTGGCGATTGTGCTGTGCGATCAAGCACTTCGAGGTGTATGTTCCAGCCTATGGCCCAGTCGTGGTTATCTACACTGATCATCACTCTTTGAGATTCCTGAATCAATTTCACAATCGCAATATGAGACTGAGACAAAGGTGGTCTTTGATGTTGCAGGAGTATAACCTGGACATCCGTCATATTGCTGGATGTGACAATGTGATCGCGGATTGTTTATCAAGGGTGGATGATCAGTCGTAGGCTATCACAGGTGTGTGGGTTTGAGTGGAGGAAAATAGGCTGCCCTTATAGTGCAGCCGGGAAAAACATATTAAAATATAAAAATCATATAAAAAAACTCTTTCTTTTGATATAGGTAATCGTATAAGTTTGTCATAGCCTATAGAGTTTGAGTAGTCCACGAACTATCAAACGGCTGAGCTGCTGTAAGCTCGCTCTGGGAGCATGATATTGTGTCTTTTTGCTATTGTTAGGAGGAGTTATAAAATGTGAATTTTTGGTTAATAATAAGATGTGTTTTGGTGATAAACTCAGCTTTGTTTTAGTGCCATGCGGTCGCTGGGCGTGAGGGGCTTGATGGGGTTCTGTGTTTGTCAGATTTTAGCTCAGGGTTGAGCAAATAAAATCTTGGGGGAGGTGTGACGCATGTCCAGTGTGAGCATGCTGTACAGAACGCCTAGTCATGCCCCACTCTCGCTAGGATCGTCAGGGCAGGAACTTTGGCTGTAGTCTATGTAGAGTTTCCTAACTTAGTTCATGTGAGCCGTTGTACTATAAGTAATATGAATATGTGTTTTGTTTTCATCTGAGTCAACGAGTTCTATTTTATATCATTAGTTATAAGTATTGTGTGTAAAACTTATTTGTAATGATGGGAGAAGCGGCAGCCACAGTTGGGGGTCAGTGGGTGCGCCATGCGGGAGGTGGGCCTAACTCACTAGCACTCCCCCCCCCCCCCCCCTCAGTGCTAGGAAAGCCTTTGTCTATCCCAGAGGAGAGAGAGAAATTACCTAATGATTGTCAGTGGGCGGTCCTTAGTAGTTCACGTTGGGCTCACTAGAGGGCCGAGTATAAAAAGGGAAGTCTAGCCATTTTTTGATCAGAACTCATTAGGCAGAGCGACTTCTCATTTCCCTTGCTAACTATATATATTCTTCTGACTGATGTGAACTTTCTCTACTACCTTACATTCTTATCTCCTCTTTTCCCTACCCTTTTTAACTTCCATGGTCCCGTTGGTGCAGAGCTAGTCAGCCAACGTATTATCGCTTGAGGTCTCATGAGATACATGCCTATTAGATAGCCTATTTTGGAAGGGTTAACTTAGAATAGGATTGATTTATGTTTGTTGCACTTGTCTATGCATTTCCCTGTGTGTTATTATTATTATTCCTGTTTTCTGCTAGTCTAGGTAATGCTAGACTGGGGTAAGGCTTTTCTGTGTTACGAGTTGTTGTTTGATGCAGTGGTTAAGCGATAAACCTGCATACTCGTTTCGGTTCAGTGAAGCCTAGGTTGTCTTCGCGGCTGACTGTGTTGAGTTAATAATTTACAGTGCGTGAGGGCAAGAGCCTAACCACCCTGTATTTTATTAACAGCTTGTTTTTACTTTGTCAAGGAGCCGGGAGAAAACCAGATACAAGGGATCTGGATTTCTCAAAGTGCACTTGCTAGTGTTAACGTAATACTTTAAACAGTTGTGAGGACTTCGCTAGGCTACGAGCCGTTTTTGCTCAGTCACTGCTACCTTTTGCCCACAGTACCCCAGCTAGACTTTACTCGATTAGTAGATACAGAATAGTATTGAAGCTTTCCTTATGTATGATATTGTTATGCACTATTGATTTCATGTGTTGCAAGCTTGGCTACTTTAGTGATTAGTGGCCCACGAGCACAATCCGAGTAGGCTATTGCCGTTGCATTTGCGGAGTACTTCTTTTTAATGTTTGCCATTTACTATTGCATATTCTTTTAATTATTCTTATGCCAATTTAAACCTTTAATAGTATTTAATTGCCAGTGTTTTTCTTATTGAATTACTGTTCAAAATCCGATACGTACTTCTTACGAGCATCCGAGAAGCATCTAACTTTTTTCAGAAGATTCCTTGCTCGATGCTTAAGGACTATTAATTAACGTAACGTAATAGTGCCGATCCGAAGTAGAGGGTGGAGGACTTCTTAAGTTCTTAGTCAAGGGTGGATTACTTCGGCTTCGGCCAACACTATTCTTTGGTGTTGTTGTTTCTTACTTCTTTGTTTGATTGTTGACCAGACTAGAGAATTCCTGTCTCTTTATTAGTCTGTTGTTGAACACTAGTACCGAGTTCTTGTATACCCCGTTATAGCAGATTGAACTCTGGAGGGTATTGGTGTTTTTTGTTCGGCTGGCAGTACTCAGGGGTTGGGATCGTGTGTTTCCGTTGTGGCAGCGAGCCGTATTAGAGTCCTGATTGAGAGCCCTTGTGTACCCGAGTGCCAGGTCGTAACAAATACCTTAGCAACAGAAGAAACCTTTGCAGTGATTTACACCATCGCCGATTCAGATTGATAATTCAGATGTTCTAAGCAATATCACCGTTACAGAGAGAGAAGTATTGAATTGTTTAGATAAACTCAAGGTAAATAAAACGCCTGGACCTGATACAATCTCACCTAGAGTTCTAAAGGAAGCTAAGGATGAGCTCTCCAAACCACTGACATTACTATTCAATAAATCCTTGCAGTCTGGAACTATGCCTGATCAGTGGAAGATAGCCAACGTAACACCGATATTCAAAAAAGGCAGCAAATCCCTACCCAGTAACTATCGTCCAATTAGCTTAACCTCAGTTGTATGTAAAATGCTAGAAACGGTCATACAAGACAGACTCGTAAATCACTTAGAGGAAAATAACATACTTAAAGATACTCAACATGGCTTTCGTAAAAAACGTTCCTGTTTAACAAACCTCTTAGACTTCTTCCACGATATCCTCAACCTCTACGATGAGAGTAAAGCTGTAGATATTATATACCTTGATTTTCAAAAGGCCTTTGACAAAGTTCCCCACAACGTTTACTGCTAAAACTAAAAGCGCATGGAATACAAGACGGTGTGTTGAAATGGATAGAAAATTGACTCAGGCACAGAAGAGAAAGAATAGCCATAAATGGTAAGACATCTAAATGGACCCATGTAAGTAGCCGGGGTACCCCAGGGATCGGTACTAGGACCAATTCTCTTTCTAATTTACATCAACGACATAGATGAGGGTCTCACCTGTACAATCTCAAATTTGCTGACGATACAAAAATTGCAAATAGCGTACTCTCAAAAGATCACGTTGACGATATGCAACACAATCTAGATAAATGTCATGTGGGCACAAATTTGGCAAATGAGTTTCAATGCGGATAAATGTAAAGTACTACATGTCGGATACCTAATGAGAAAGCAAACAATTCGATGAATGGCACTCAGCTAAGAATGTAAACAGAGAAACCGATCTGGGGTACACAATATCGAGTAACCTAAAACCGAGTCAACAATGTTCAGAAGTTGTTAAGAAGTCAAACAAAATAACTGGCTTTATAGGCAGATCATTTGAGCATAAATCCAAAGACGTAATCCTAACCCTTTACAATTCCTTAGTCCGCCCCCTGGAATACTGCGTTCAATCCTGGTGCCCTTATTACCAAAAAGATATAAACAAGCTAGAACGAGTTCAACGTAGAGTTACCAAAATGATACCTAGCCTAAGAACAAACCATACGAAGAGTCTTAGAGAATTAAATCTATTTCCTTTACCAGCGCAGATTAAGAGGTGACTTTATTCAAGTGTTCAAAATCATCAAAGGCATCGACAATATGAACTGTAGTAAGTACTTCACTATCGACCAATCTAACACGCGGGGAAACGGTTGCAAAATTATTGGTAAATCTTTTAACTCGCACGAATCTAAGAATTTCTTCTTCAATCGAGTTGTCACTTGTGAAATGGGCTTCCCCGAACGATGAGACTGCAGCACCGTTGATTCATTTACACTCCGCTAGACACATATCTCGCATCAAACCCGCGACTGACTGCGTTTGCAAATGACTAACTTTATTTTATCCCCCTCAGTTTACTAACCCATCTTTCCTCTACTAACTTCCTAGTCCTGCCACGGTAGCAGGGCAGTAGTTCCTTTCCAATGTTTCCTTAACCCACTCTAAACCACTGTTTGGACACTTGATCCTCAGTGTTTTGCGGACAAGCAACCTAGAAGGGTCACTAGATCTGTTGTTGGATTTCCTTGTACTTCTCCTCTCTCTCTCTCTCTCTCTCTCTCTCTCTCTCTCTCTCTTCTCTCTCTCCTCTCTCTCTCTCTCTCTCTCTCTCTCTCTCTCTCTCTCTCTCTCTCTCTCTCTCTCTCTCTCTCTCACCAACAAAGGCAGGTTACGTAATACTACTACAGGGGTTGTATGGACCCAACTCTTTGCACCGGTATTCGTGCGGGTGTTGATGATATACGGTAGATAGGAGGGGGAGGGTTGTCAAGGAATTACAAGGACCTGTTGCTGTTTGAAAGCCATTGTGGTCCATTCCAGGGAGATAATGTAAAGAGCATGTTGTCAATAATGATATGATTAAAGATGGTAATGAACATGCAGATTAAAGTGTCCACTACCTATATTACATGTTTGTCAAGTTATAATGGTAGTAATAAACTCATCTAATATAGGGATAGTAAGGTAAATTAATAGCCATATAGCTAGCCATCATTTTATACAGTCAATACTATCTGCTTTCTTCTACGATGTTTTACTGACACCTGCTTACAAACTTCCATATTGAAATTTATTCAAGGAAAGCAAACATCAAGAGATCCTCATACGGTCCGCACAAGTAGAACAGATCTTATAATTGAATCAAACATATTATACCATACAGCAATACCGTTACCTGGTAGTGTTATATTTATCCAGCTCTAACTTTAGAACTATGGTTCACTATTGTCTTCATGTTGAAAAAAGAGAGTGGTGTGCGTGTGTGACAGTGTAATATAATAAATATTATTATTATTATTATTATTATTATTATTAGTAGTAGTAGTAGTAGTAGTAATATTTATTAGTAATATTATTATTATTATTATTATTATTATTAGTATTATAAATATTATTAATATTATCATAATTAATTATTATTACAGTATTTATTATAAGTATTATCATATATTATTACAGTATTTATTATAAGTATTATCAATATTATTATTACAGTATATTATTATAAGTATTATCAATATTGTTCTAATAGGTTTTTCTTCGGGCATGCAGCAAATGAGGCCGAAATACACAACGTTAAGCTATCTTATCCATGTAGTCAACAGGTTGACTTTGGCTGCCACAGAAGGCCAACATACAGCCGAGAGGGGTGGGATGTGACAGGGTATCAGGTGGAACCCAGAGGCTGCTGAATCCACACACTAACCTCCACATCCAGGACAATGTTGACAAACCTCACCTACAGTCCAGTACCTGGATTCAAACTCTCGCTACCTGAGCCAAGAGACTGGAATACAATGACTCAGTGCGCTCGGCATGGCAACTATGGCATTACGTGTGACCGTGTAACAATAATAATAATAATAATAATACAAATAATAATAATGATGATACTACTACTACTACTACTACTACTACTACTACTACTAATAATAATAATAATAATAATAATAATAATAATTAAAACAACAAAAATAATCGGTATATTTCATGTGTGCATGTCTGTATGTGTGTGTCTTTGTGTGAGAGTGTGTGTATGTCTGTCTGTGTGTATGTGTGTGAGAGAGAGAGAGAGAGTGAGAGTGTGAGTGGGTGACAGAGACACCCTGACACACAGCAAGACCCCACGAATAATTAATGTGCCAAGTACCCTACCAACTTCCTCCCCACCTCTCTCTCTCTCTCTCGCTCTCTCTCCTATAATGTATATTCAATTACCCATGTGTATGGACCTATATCGTCGCCTATGTATAAAATGTGTACACAATAAGAATGCATTGAGTCATTCAAGTCATATGTCTTATAGGTCTACAATTCAAAGATCGTACACTAAAACGAATTCTACCAGTATCAATAATAAACTTTGTATTTTATGAACAACTATCAATATATTTAATTTTCCCGTTCAGTCTTCCAAGATACAAACATTAGACGATTATTTCAAGTTTGGAAGGCTCCCTATGAATCAAGTGGATATCCTATACATCAATTACCCCTTTGACTCCTAAAATATATTCCGAAACTAAATAAAATCGTCTATTAATAGCAAGAATAAAACGAAGAAACGCATGCTCTTTTCTTGAAAAACTTAACTAGTATATCAGCCAATAGATAGGTAGACCAGAAATAATGAACCCTAACCTCTGTAACTCAAAATGGGTTAGAGCAAATGGGCCGTAAATTTCCACATCAAATCCCTGGCCAACCCTTACCAAATGGTTGACATATTAGCTCGACTACTTTAGTCGTTTATGAAATATGAGGTTAATGTTGATGTGTTTTTGGGCTACTTACTTGGAATATGGTACAGCAGTTCCTCTTTTGCCTACACATCCCCAGCCTGTTCAGCTATATGTGATCCTCTATAATGTAATCTAGTGTATGTGGTGTATATCTAGTAAAGTATCCATCTATTATTATCGGCTATATATAAAACCAGCGTATGTAGATGTATACCAGATCATGTCTACACTTACCTATATGACAAACGGGGTATGGTGGGTCAAGGTGTGAATGGGTGACTGTAGGTGTGGATGGTGTGGGTATTTGAGTGTGTCTGGGTGTAGGTGTGGCGTGGTGTGGGTATTTATGTATGTGGGTGTGGGTGAAGGCTAGATGGTGTGCTATTGTGGGTGTGAAAATGTGGGGAGGGTAAAGGCGTGGATGGTGTGGGTATTTGTGTGTGTGTGTCGGTGAAGGTGTAGGTGTGGGTATTTGTGTGCGTGGGTGGGTGATGGTTGGGTATTAGTGTGTGGGTGTGGGTGAAGGCGTAGATGGTGTGGGTGTGGGGTTTTTGTGGGTGAAGGCGTGGATGGTGTGGGTATTTGTGGGTGTGCATGTAGGTGTGGGTATGGAGTACTTAGTATTGGTTGATCAGTTTTACAGTCAGAATGTCATGGTGGGTGACATACAGATATACTGTATTACCCCAGCTTGTTCCGTACACAGTCTCTACAATAAAAGCACATGTAGTTTTCACAGAATTTGGTGGAGCCGTTTCCGAGTGTCGGGCCACCCTGGCGGTATAGACTGGTCGCTGGAACAGGCGGGGTGGGGTCGCTCCCCTTGACCCCTTCTGTACCGGCGACGTTTTTTTTTTTTTTTTTTTAGCTATATTTATTCGATGTGTGCAGTTCAAGAAGGATCTATGGTAGCAAAAAGGGTTGAGTGAGATAGGTTGAAGCCTGTTACTTGCTTGAGGCCCCATTTGAAACTGAATATTATCGTCTAAATATTGCTAGTACCGGTATATGAAAATTACGTCGCCGGTACAAAAGGGGCTAAAAATCGTGTGTGTTTGTGGTCTCGTTCAAACTGAGAGACATGTCGTGCAAAATTGTCCGCTTTCACAAAATATAACAAATTTATATCAATTTAACACCTTAGAAGATTAATTTTCAGCCAAATTCTCCAAAAATAATATGAGCGAAATAATCCATGATATTCTCAAATTGTATACATGATTTATCTATCTATCTATGCTCAGGCACAATCCACATTTTTCCTATTTTTATTTTCTATTTCATTCTATTTTATTATTTTGTTTTTCCCTTTTTTCTTGGGGGTGGCCGACTCAAGACAGAGCAAGAACAGGGAAAACACAAAAACAACATAAAACAACGAACAAACACAGATAAAAACACAAATTCACACACATCTACAGTAGGTCACATGATTTAAAAATAAATAAATAAATAAATAAATACCACACCAATGTGAATATTTTGCAGATTTTAAAAACAATTTTAAAAGAAAATTGTATGGACTACAGTCTCGTTTCCAATAACAATATTAATGTTTGTGTCGTTGAGTGGTACTATACTAATTGTTTAGTTTATGTTAATATTGTAAGCTGTGGTCAGTAAAACGATCCATATATCAAACTATCTAAGTATATATATCTATCTATCTATCAATTTGTCTATCTATCTATCTATCTATCTATCTATCTATGTGTGTGTTAGAGAGAGAGAGTGTGTGTGTGTGTGTGTGTGTGTATGTGTGGGTGGGTGTGAACTATTTATCTCCCTTTAAACTCTCAGACAATTAGTTTAGTTTGGACGCTTTGTTTTATTATATTTTATCCCCATGTTTCCCTTCCTGAATGTTTCATTCTAGACAAAACAAATATTTGTGGATTCTTCTAACGAGGAGAACATATGAGCTAAATGCATAAATACAATCAAATACAAGATGAATTGTACAATAGGTAGGCTACAAAACAACACTTTATACACAAATATAGGTTTCATACAATGAGATGTTACACTCTAATCTCATAAGTCAATAATACACAGGATACAATAACACTGAAACGACGTCAAGTTTACTTGAGTTAGCGCAGTAATTAAGTACGTCCTTGAGTGTCAGTCGATGGTGATCTTACTGAACACACCGGAGATAATTATGGAATTAAATTTTTGTGTAGGTTCTTAGACTTAATCAAGGGATAATTATAAGAACAATAAAGTTAATGCACTATCTTACTACAATCAGAGCATAATTATGAACATGGTCTTTACGGGTATATGGATACTCAATAGTTTAGTCTGGCCCGCGTAAATATACTGAAGTTTGTTTTCCTTCTTTACTCCAATTGTTTAATATGACGACCTCTCGAGGCACAGTAACTATTAATATTTGAAAATCACGAGAATATGAGGTTTCATGACAGATTTTGTTTTTCACAGTTAATTCCTGCTTCTAATGTCTTTGATTACATTGAGACTAGAATGTTCAACTGTAATACTACGAAAATTGGATAGGGGAAATGAAGGAGAGTATGTGTGTAGTGTCTTACTGAGGGACAAATTAATTGTCACAAGAAGGGACTCTAAACTAGAGAAAACCTACATTAATTTTGTTTCAGTGATTTTCCGGTTGTAGGAGGAGGACTTGACGATTTTTCACTTTCAGTATGCGTTGGGGACTTATGTTTTATCACATTAATTGGAATTTTATTGGATGGTCTTAAACCACATCCTTTAAGAGTCGTAGAGGTGATAGTCTGCTTCTCCTCGGTTCTAGTTTTGAACATGGCTGGGGAGCATCGGCTATCACAGGTGTGCTAGTCTTGAATTTGGCTGGTGAGTATCAAACCTCACAAGTTGTACCAGTTTCGAACTTGGCTGTGACCAAACAATAGTTGGGATTGTTCATATCCCTGTCAGATCGCTTACTCTCGAGCCCGACGAGCCAACCCGCCAACAGCACTTCGCTCTCGCTGCTCGAAATTTGACCATAACTTGAGTACTCCATTACTCATCCCCTTATTTGTTTGCATGAACTGTAGCTAAGCTCTAGCTTAACTCCCCTGTAGTTGCTTTGCATGTTATTTTTGTGTGTTTTTTGACTGATAAACGTTTGTTTATCGAGGACTGCTTTCGTTTAACATTTGTACTGGTTATTGATGACCGACGTTCTAAAGTAAACAAACTATTTGCTTGTTTCATATTATAAAGTTCTAGCACTTATTGTAGATATTTTAGCCCTCACTGTAGTTAAGTGCTTAGCAAACCACCCAGTAGTTATCTTGCATGACATTGTACTGTAGTTTTGACTGATAAACGTTTGTTTTTCAAAATTCTATTTGTCCAAGTTAGTAGCGACGCCGCCGATACCAGCGCCACCTGCGTACGCGTAAACAAACCCTCTTCTTGGATTTTATAGATCAAAGTCTAGCCAATACTGTACTTGGTGAACTTGTTATCTTGGTTATCTATATAAATCGCACACACTAGCATTTGTCAAGATAGTTTTAATATTGTTAGAATAATTTAGGTTACTGTAATACTTTTTGATAGCCTATTTATTAATTGCATTTCAGATACTTGTCACCACATTAATAGGCCTCTCACACTCTTGCCAGGGATTACTAACTCCATTATTATTATTATTGTGTCGACCACTGTATAAACTAATATACAGGCTTTAAGCTAACTGTGTCATACTGCTAACATAATTTTATTTTTATTTTCAGGCATAAAATTGTGTTCTATTGCTAACATATTCTTTTTGTGATTTACAGGCATTAATTGTACCATATTGCTAACCAATATTTTTTGTTACTGTACTGTATACTGCTTTCCAGTTTTCTCACTAGGCTAAATTAACCCTCTCCCACTTTTTTTTTCCAGTAAATTTTGTAACAAATTACTAGTCCATTTGCAATTTTCTGGCTTTAACTGTGCCATACTGCTAACACAATTTTTTGTTTCAGGCATAAATTGCGTTCTATTGCTAACATATTTTTTGTGATTTACAGGCATAATATTCTTTTTGTGATTAACATATTCTTTTTGTGATTTACAGGCATTAATTGTACCATATTGCTAACAAATATTTTGTGTTACTGTACTGTATACTGTTTTCCAGTTTTCTCACTAGGCTACATTAACCCTCTCCCACTTTTTTTTCCCAGTAAATTTTGTAACAAATTTCTAGTCCATTTGTGATTTTCAGGCTTTAACTGTGTCATACTGCTAACATCAATTTTATATTTTTCAGGCATAAATTGTGTTCTATAGCTAACATATTTTTTGTGATTTACAGGCATATTAATTTTATCTTATTGCTAACAACATTTTGTGTATTTTCAGGCATTAATTGTATCACTTGCTAACATACATTTTTGTGATTTTCAGGCTTAACCCTCTTTGGCGGCGCGCAACTTATGTCGCAACTTATGTCGTGTGAAATAAATATGGACTAAGTGGCAGTTCACAACTTATGTCGTGTGCCATTTTCACCACGTAATGTTGCTGAGAGGGAGAGATAAGTGGTGGGAGGAGAGTAGCAAGCATATGACTGCTCCAGACCACCGCGGTGGACCTACTGACATGAATCCACCCCACCCTCACCCCTCACGCACTCGCTACACAGGGAATTATGTAGGGAAAAATACCTAATTACATTTTTTGCACTCCTGTTGCGCGACCGTTGCAAGAAACCAGCGGTCGTACAAGGATAGTGTGTTCATTGGGAAGCTCTGTTTATGCCCTTTCAGGGATAGATACTTGTTTTACGCTCTGGGTCTTATTTAGGCATGAAAATGATCACGTAAACAACCCTATTTAGGGTAAAAACACCCCTGGCGGTACATATAAATTACCGCCTAGGCCGCTCGTAAGGTGTTAATTGTACCATTTTGCTAACGTAAATTTTTGTGATTTTCAGGCATATTGTGATTATATCGTCATGGCGCCGCAACGAACCTGCACGAGTTGGTCCGGTAAATTTGGCCCTACCATGTTTGTTGATACTGATGTCCAAATTTGTAGATTTTGCCAGCTCCGAGAGAAGATTGCGGATGAATTGAATACAGCTCACCGCAAGATCGATGCCCTGACTACGAAGCTTGAATCCCTTCAAGAATTTGCCACACTCAACGTAGGAGTGCCCTCGGCCCAAGAAACCACTACGATGTCAACCGCCATTCCAGTGCATTACAGTACCGGTACCGGTACCCACACCAGCAGCTACCTTAGATGTTGCAGAAAATAATAATGACTCTACTCTCACTCCCCCCCCAGGACAACTTTCAGTTAGTGAGAAACAATGTGCATCCCAGTACCAGTACCAGGAAGGTCATCCCGACAACATGCCAAAACCGCTTCAAAATTCTTGCTATTGACGAGGAAGAGGAAACGGAAGAAGTTCGGCTTGTGGGCAACTCCATGGTCCGTGGCCAACTAACCGAGTTCTACACCAGGCACCCAGGACCAGAAAGCGATTCTGTGTCCCAGGTGGTGGCAGCGACATTGTTGCGGCGGTGGAAGAGGTTTCCAGGCTCGCCCCCGCAAAGCACTACGTACGTCATCCACGTTGGATCTAACGATGTCCAACGGACGCGGGTCAGAGGAACTACTTTGCAAGTACTGGCAGCTTGATCAGGTCCTTCAAGGAAAAATCTAATAGAATCTTAATTTCAGGAATTGTTCCCCGGATTGATGTAGAAAACCGATTCTACAACATAGCTACCAGTACAAATCGCCGACTGGCCAACTCTGCTGGGAGGAGGACATTGGCTTTGTCGACACGTGGGATCATTTTTACTATGATAAAATCTTTGTTTTCAGGAGATGGTGTACATCTCAATGAAGTAGGAGCTGCACGTCTTGGTCGTCTGCTGAACGATGCAGTCAAGGATTTCCGTTCAAAAAACGGGGTCAACCGGGGGTATCCAGGCAGGGTAGCGTAAGTCAAATATGAACTGAAAATTCAGACAATGCACAATCAGAAACATCCAACTCTAATACTCTTAAGGTGTTTTATGTAAATGCTCGTAGCATACGCAATAAATTTTCAGATCTAGAGGAAATCGTGTTTACAGAACATTATGATATAATCGGCATTACAGAATCTTGGTTAAATACGGAAGACAGATACTTTTTAGCCGAATATACGCTTCCTGGGTATATAATGTTTGAGAAAAGTCGGATCAATAGCAATGGAGGAGTTGTTTTATATAAAGGAAAGTCTTAATCCCGTCTTGATGTCAAAACCTCAAATTGCGAATATAGACATATCTTACGTACTATTAAATAATAAACGAGGAACTAAAATAACACTAGCTTTATTATACAGACCCCAGCTCAATCAGTGCAAACTGACAGTGAAATTTATGAACAAATTGCAGAAATAACTAACATACAAGATACCGTAATTCTTGGCGATTTCAACTTACCCGTGACTAAATGGGGCGATATTCTTACTTCACACTCTGGACACGACCTCTATGCTAACTTGCAAGAGAGTTAACTTTTTCAATTTTCACAATCTCCGACCCGTGGTAATAATGTGCTTGACCTTGTACTCGCAACAAAAGAAGAATTAATAGAGAATTTGAATGTTGGTGATGAATTCAGTAACAGCGACCATCGTACGATAACTTCACTTTAAAGTTTACTAGTAACAAATCAAATAGCAGCATTGAGAAAGTCCCTAATTTCAAGAAAGCAAATTTTCATAAACTTAAATCAAAGCTTAAAGAAACTGAATGGAGCTTTCTGACTAACAATAACGACATAAATACATCTTGGGAGTGTTTCACAACCACTTACCTTAAGGCAGTGCAAGACTGCGTACCATCGAAAATACGGCGTCCAGGCCATAATGATAAGCCCAAATGGTGGAATAAAGATATTTCAGACTGTCTGCTTGCTAAAAAATTTGCTAATGATAGATTAAAATCCTCACAAAATGACGAAGAATGGGTGAAATTTGTAGAGCTACGACGCAAAGCCAAAAAGTTAATTAAGCAAAGTAAAAAGACCCTGGGTTACATGTTGCGAATCCAAAGTAAAACAAACCCGAAAGAATTCTATAGTTATATCAGAAAGAAAAAAGTAGTTACTTCAACTGTTGGACCGTTAGTCGATGAAAATGGAGAATACACCAAAGACGAAGTACAAATGAGTAATGCTCTCAATACCTTCTTTGCATCAGTTTTTACAACCGAAGACCTCAGTGATATCCCTACACCATCGCCGATTCAGATTGATAATTCAGATGTTCTAAGCAATATCACCATTACAGAGAGAGAAGTATTGAATTGTTTATATAAACTCAAGGTAAATAAAATGCCAGGACATGATACAATCTCGCCTAGAGTTCTAAAGGAAGCTAAAGATGAGCTCTCCAAACCACTGACAAGCTATTCAATGAATCCTTGCAGTCTGGGACTATGCCTGATCAGTGGAAGCTAGCCAACGTAACACCGATATTAAAAAAGGCAGCAAAATCCCTACCCAGTACTATCGTCCCAATTAGCTTAACCTCAATTGTATGTAAAATGCTAGAAACGGTCATAAGAGACAGACTCGTAAATCACTTAGAGGGAAATAACTTACTTAAAGATACTCAACACGGCTTTCGTAAAAAACGTTCCTGTTTAACAAACCTCTTAGACTTCTTCCACGATATCCTCAACCTCTACGATGAGAGTAAAGCTGTAGATATTATATACCTTGATTTTCAAAAGGCCTTTGACAAAGTTCCCCCACAAACGTTTACTGCTAAAACTAAAAGCGCATGGAATACAAGACGGTGTGTTGAAATGGATAGAAAATTGGCTCAGCGACAGAAAGCAAAGAGGAGTCATAAACGGTAAGGCATCTAAATGGACCAATGTAAGTAGCGGGGTACACCAGGGATCGGTACTAGGACCAATTCTCTTTCTAATTTACATCAACGACATAGATGAGGGTCTCACCTGTACAATCTCAAAATTTGCTGACGATACAAAAATTGCAAATAGCGTACTCTCAAAAGAACAAGTTGACGATATGCAACACAATCTAGATAAATTGTCATGTTGGGCCCAAATTTGGCAAATGAGTTTCAATGCAGATAAATGTATAGTCCTACATATCGGATACCTAAATGAGAAAGCAAACTATTCGATGAATGGCACTCAGCTTAAGAATGTAAACAGAGACACCGATCTGGGAGTAACAATATCGAGTAACCTAAAACCGAGTCAACAATGTTCAGAAGTTGTTAAGAAGACAAACAAAATAATTGGCTTTATAGGCAGGTCATTTGAGCATAAATCCACAGAAGTTATCATATCCCCATTCAATCCCTTAGTCCGCCCTCTTCTGGAATACGGCGTTCAATCCTGGTGCCCTTATTAAGATATAAACAAGCTAGAACGAGTTCAACGTAGAGTTACCAAAATGATACCTAGCCTAAAGAACAAACCATACGAAGAGCATCTTAGAGAAATAAATCTATTTCCTGTAACCCAGTGCAGATTTAGAGGCGACTTAATTCAAGTGTTCAAAATCATCAAAGGCATTGACAATATGAACTGTAGTAAGTACGGTACTTCACTATCGACCTATCTAATTACACACGGGGAAACGGTTGCAAAATTATTGGTAAATCTTTTAACTCACACGAATCTAAGAATTTCTTCTTCAATCGAGTTGTCAACTTGTGGAATGGGCTTCCCCGAGATGTTCTAGACTGTAGCACCGTTGATTAATTTAAACTCCGCCTAGACAAATATCTCGCATCAAACCCGCGACTGACTGCGTTTGTAAATGAATAACTTTATTTTAGCCCCCCCTCAGTTACTAACCCCTCTGTCCTCTACTAACTTCCTAATCGTGCCGCGGACATAAGTTTCCAGGGCAGTAGTTCCCTTTCCAATGTTCCTTACCCACTTTAAACCAGTGTTTGGACACTTGATCCTCAGTTTTTGGAGGACAAGCAGCCTAGAAGGGTCACTAGATCTGTTGTTGCTTGATTGCCTTTGTACTCCTTTGTACTATAGTGTTCACTTTGTCTGCGTTGCCCTGTTTGATGATGTTGATTGCGAGAAGGGCTTTGCTCTGGCTCTGCTACTATTCTGGTGGTGGTAGAATGCACCTCTGTTTGGTGGAAGGTGGCGCGGAGGCTGTTCCGCGCAGGAATAGTACTTTGGGCTTCTGTTATGGTGGTGTTTATGTCCTTCTGGCATGGTTGCTAGGGTGGTGGTGACAGAGGATATTTTTAACCCCTCCGACCCCAGGGACGCACTTATGCGTCGCCTATGTATGTAACCCACAGTACCAGCGACGCAATGTAAGTGACCGCCTTAATTACTCTTGTCTTATGGCACCTACAGGGTTCAGATTTGTATGGGAACTACTTTAGGATCCCACGGAACAATATCCGATGGTGCAACCCCCCAAGTCCAGCTGCGTGCGTCTGGGCACGCGCGTGAGTGATAGGCCTACCCATCACCCAATGATAGCTGTGACTTGACCCACCCCCAGGACCCCCAAATAACCTAGGTGAGTGGTTTTTATATTGCTTTTTCCTTCAATACTAACCCATCCCATTTGTTTTCAGGAAAAAAAATTATATTGAAAAGTGACTGGTCCTGGAGTGTACTTTTTAATTATATCGCTTTGGGTCCAGGGGGTTAATTGTTAGCATTACACTTCACCCGTCTGTATAAAGGTCATGACCCCATGGCTGGAGATCATATGTATTCTCATTTGATGTGTCGCAGGCAGGAATAGGGTGTTGAAGAAAGTTGAGCCAGTGAGCTGATCTTGTATCTGGTACTCTGGTTAGGTCTTATACTAGTATAAGGTGGATAGTAATGAATTGTGGCGAAGATGTCCCCGAAGGTCGTTAGCATTAATGTCCTTATGATGTTAACAAGAATAAGTATCTCATGAACATGGTGGTGAGTTGGAGGTAGATACGTAAGAGGTGGAGAGTGCCGTGGTAGAGAACATGGACTCTGCTAAAAGCTGGGAGACGAAGGGTTACTCTGGGCCTGAGGTGGGTCATGTTACTAATTTGTTCGAACGTAGAGTTACCTGTCACGTAATTAATAATAATAATAATGGATCTCTGCATTTTTGCATAGACTATAGACTATAGACACCTCAACGATTTGTAACACATATAAATGGCAACAAATGGCCCAGAATCAATTAATTCACTTGATTCTCTATTTCAACTGCAAGTGATTTCTCCACACTGGACCTGCAAGCCGGATATTGGCCAAAAGTACCACCTGACACCTGAACAGAGAGGGAGGGTACGTTGTGTGTTGCGTTTAAGCAGGATGGAGCTGCCGTCAGAATCTTCGAACCGAACAAAGTCATCAACTTTTATTCCCTTCTTTCTTGCTCGTCCTTTGGCCCTGGGCCCAAAAAAACTCACGCCTCCATCTCCTCAAATAATTGGTGGTTGTGTCTAGTTTCGTCCTGGGGTTCAGCAGAAGCAGTTGAGATGAGATGGGAAGCAGGGCAGGTGGGCCAGTCTCCGCACTCCCACGGGACCTAGGGGTGGTTGGGTTCTGCCCACACCGGGACCGTTTCTTCTTGTGGAGGGGGCAGAGCTGGGGTCCAAGAAAGATGGATACAGATCGAACTTGTGTTCATCAGGGGTTGGATTTTTTGGGTTAAAATCCTATGGTGTGGCGGATTTTTTGCGGTGTTGACAATTTGAGACTTCAGCCACTAACAATTATTTGTCTACCTCCTCCTCTTATTCTTTATTATTATTATTTTATTATTAATTATTATTATTATTGTGTGCTTCTTCTTCTTCTCGCTTCTTCGTTTGTTCTTCCACCATCACCCATCAAACCTTTCTCATAAAATAAAGGAGAAAACTACTAACTAGTTCCTCGTAGTGTTCTGAGGATCACTGTGCAATCTATCTTACAGTATACACCAGAATAATATAATAATGCTTTTCCTTCCCACTTTACCAAAAGGGAAGCAAAGAGGCATAAGGCATGTAAATATCTCTGAAAAATGTATGTAATGCAATAGGCAATTTCCGCATTTATCAAGGAGGACTAAATATAGCAAGATAATTGGTGGTTTGTTGTATACAGTACAGGTGTATGTGGATCCTTGGGGAACTGTTTTACTTAGAATATATTTGCCTTATCCTAAACAAATC
The DNA here is from genome assembly GCA_032716605.1 of Paralithodes platypus. Lineage (NCBI taxonomy): Eukaryota > Metazoa > Arthropoda > Malacostraca > Decapoda > Lithodidae > Paralithodes > Paralithodes platypus. The sequence goes on from CM064536.1 coordinate 809,313, forward strand.
TGCATCCATATTTCAGAAGGCTCTCTCTCCCTCTCTCTTTTCATAGCAGGGGAGAGCGGGAGGCGAGAGGGGGAGGCTTTGGAGGATGCAGGGATTTGTTGGAGCTCGTTATGACACAACCAATTACCGTACTCCAGTTGTGAGAGGGGGGGGGGGGGGGGGGGGGGGGGGGGGGGGGGGGGGGGGCGAGGAGAGGAGGAAGAGCAGGAGGAAGAAGTAAAAGGTCTGAAGGTGGGAGGGGAAGAAAGAAGAAATAGAAGATGGTACTTAATATAATTGCGATAGAAGACAAACAGACCAGAAGAAGGAGGAGGAGGGAGGAAGACAGGAAGGATGCAGGCGGGAACAAAGACGAAGGAATAATAGAGACGGATGGTTGTGATTATGATGATGATTAATGGGGTGGGAAGAGAAGAAGAAAAATGGCAGGAGAAGAGGAAGAAGAACAGAGGGGAAGGGTAAAGATACATTAACGGGAAGGGAGAGTGGAGAGGAGAGGGTTGATGGACGGAACCCAAAAGTACCGTGGTACTGAGTGTTGGAGGCCGCCACAGGTTTGTGAAGTTGGATTCTCAACATTTTAAAACCTCCGTCCGCAACAACCAACGATACCATCCTAAACCATACCCACCCTCACGAACTACCACTTGTTTTCTGTATCAACTAATGTACCTTGGTCTCTGTCGCAAAACCCTCAAACAGATCTAACTAACCTAGCCATCACTTTCTTCTTTCTTAGGAACCAATAGGTGTAACTACAGGAAGAGAAGATAGAAAGTAGGATGAGAGGTTATAATTATAGAGTTATATAGACACACAGACTACAACAGACCTTGTAGGGTCCCTACTAGGCAGCCCGAAACTTAATTCTAACAAAATTTGATACAAGTGGAAGGTATACAGGCTAGAGCAAAGACAGACGGCTCTCTCCCCCACCCACCACTCACTTCGGCCAAGGGTCGATAATGAAATACAACTGGGAAAAATATAGGCCTCCAGTAGAATTGAGAACATTTCTAACCGGGAACTATATAGTAAAAGATTGAAATTGGAAAATATTGTTCACTACTGATACTCTAACCCCTACTATACCAGAGGGTATTACTATAAATGTCCCCTCCAGTTACAGGCATTGTGGCCACAATGGCTTCTGAGTCAAGAGGAGAACACCATCTCACCCTGAAAGTTGGAGGAAGTACTGACACAGACTAGCCTGTGGAAACTTGGAGCCAAGATGAGAAGTGTTGTCAATGTCTCAGAGCAGTGGAGTACAAGTCATGGTACCAGGAATCGCTCGATACGGTGCAGTTTTAAAGGACTCTGCATATTACTGACGGACATCCTCCGTCGCTGGGTACCTGACGAGGTTTATATACGTTTTTACTGACGGCAAACGTACCTGTCATTTGGTACAGTTGGGGTTAAGTTAACCATTTGTTTTTCTTTTAATTAACACTTTTATTTACCCAACTTCCTCGAAAAGAAAAAGAATAAAGGGCGAAGAAGAGTGTAAAAAAAAAATTATTCACAAGTAGAAAGAAAAAAGTGAGGAGGAGGGGGATGGAGAGCGCGAAGAAAGAGCGCGAGAACAAAGAGAGGAAGGGGAAGGAAAACGGTCAGGGGATGGAAGGGCAAAATGTTTTGTCTGAGGAAAGGAAAAAACGAGTTGAAAAAATATGAAGGATGAAGATCAGTAAGTGGAAGAGCAGATGTTAACAGGAAGGAAGCATTGACTAGAGATGAAAAAAAAAGTATGATGATAGTGAATAAGGCTAACAATTAAGTATTGGTAATCTTACCAATAAACCCGGTCAAAGGGAGAGAGGCAGAGTATTTAACCCAAGGAGCCATGATAATAGGATGGAATTGACCCATCACTGGAGTGCTAATCAACATCACAAATACGCACTCCTGCAAAAACAACACAATGAAAACTACATCCAAAATGTTGGACCCAATGGCATTCCCACACCCCACCATAAATATTTGTCATCACAAAAATGATCTGGTTGCTGAAAATAGCTAGTGGCCCCAGAAGCTGAAGTAGTGGCCAGAAGCTGACAGTAGTGGCCAGAAGATGAAGTAGCTGGTGCGCATAGGCAACTAGCGAAGGTGACGACAATGGGAGAAGGAGGAACAAGAGGATTTTTGTAACCTCCCTTATATCTCCCATATAAAGCAATATTATTGAGCCACATTTGCATAGCTTTGAAGCTCTAGGCACATGTGAAGAATTACAAACCAGAAAGTAGGTGTAGTGAATATTATTGCAAAGAATGTAGTCAGATAAACATCGGTGGGGCTGCGAGCAGGAGGGTGGAGGGAGTAAAAATGTGCGCATCCTCCCCTCTCCTCCACTACTTGTAAGTGTTTTGTTCGACCCAATCTTGTACCTCCTACTCTATTGTATATTTACATAGGATATAGGATATATCTGGGGTTGATGGACAGTCCCTGAGCACTGCCATGGCCTCCATGATGATAGGGAGAGTAGTAATGGTGTTATGTGTGTGAGTATGTGAGATTGTGAGTGTATTATGGTGTTAGATATACGATAGTTGACACACTTAGTCTTAGTTGTCACCAAAATTTTCCATTCGTATCCCACCTTCGCCGCAGTTTTTGAACCTCAAGGTCGTTGCACACTACACGACAGCCCTTCAAGACTGGCACGAACACCCACGACACATACAAATCCGTGTCTTGCCGAAATTACTAGAG